>VXBT01009551.1:339708-371010 GCA_013400235.1 Oriolus oriolus
TCATCACTTGTTAAACTGTTCATGATTTGTTAAGCTGTACGTAACTGTCCTGCATGTTAATTAATAAGATACTTGCTATTTTAGAAATAATGGATACTGTGTTCTGCTCTGAATTACTGCTTAATCCTAAATTATTGCTGGATTATCTGCTTGCTTTCTCAGCAACTAGAGCCGGTTTGTTGATTTTTCCATTGCCATGAACAGAATTAGTCTGGTTAATTTACTGAATTAAATATAACTAGCTTCACTTTAGAAGGAAACCATTTGCAGTTGTGTTGGAGATACTACAATATTTATTATAATAATTATATGGACAACTTTTCCTGGAGTAAGAAGGTGCTTGTGATGCCGAACAGACACTGAAAATTAGAATATTGTGCCATTCTTAAAATTTAATATGAAAATAAGCAAATAGGCTGTTTCTGTTGAATAAGAAATTGGCCAGTACAAGGCACAGAGAAAGATTAAAAAGTAAATCTTGTGAATCATTTAAGAATGGGATAGTACTCACTTTCACACCACACACAGATTATTTAATTTTGAACGTATATCTGCCTTGCTATTTTAAGATTTTTGTACCAGAATTTTGGAGGAATCATAGTAAACAAATTTAAGTATGAGATGTAAGAAATTATATGGTCACAGTTTGGCAATGTACAATGCAGATAAAATGCAGGTGGGCCCAGTCAGTGTTTGCATGAAGCTTACTAGGAGTCAGAGGTGCTCTGTTTGTAGAGATGCAGCTCTGCTGTGGTCTGTGAAGCAGCTAAATCCAAATTGTCCAGGGACTGATAATTCTGTTTCATGTCAATTAAAAAAAAAAGTTTTTATTCTCTTTTTAAGAGAAAATTAACCCTTTCAAATTGGGAAATGTGTTGAAAAGATAAAACTTTTCTCTTTCATTCACTCATGTCCTCAGACATTCCATGAAGATGTTTCAGTTTCATCCACTTTTGCAGAGCTACTTGTTAGCAATAGAAAACAGTACAAAGTATTCAGACCAGCTACTTAAAAATGAATCATCAGATCCTAGAAAGCTGAGAGTTCATCTGTGGCATGTTACTTTCTAAAAGTAAAAACCATTTTAATGCAAACCAAGTATTTTCTATTGTTATACTATCCTCAGTATTTCAGGTTCAAAGAAAATAATTTTGTTAAGAATGCTTTAAAACCTTGATCTTAAATAGCATGGACTTGCTAATCATTTACTATGAGTATTTATTAGTAAGTAGACAAATCAAAATATGGTTTAGAACACTTTGTTTTACTTTCTTGTTTATTGGCTGAATTGACATTGTACTCTTAAGGGACAGTTTCATTTGTGTTTCCCTTATTCAGTTTAAATTTTTAGACATTTGCATTTAAAAAATTGAATGGAATAAGCAAGAACCTTTCCTGGGAAAAAAACATGTACAGGAATCACCCTGCGTGACCTAATCAATTTGTTGCCAGTAATACTTCTTTAATATATATAAATTTTTTTTACCATTTCTTATGGAGCTGGTTTAATATCCATATTTTAATGCTAATCAAGGTAGAAAAGTTAAAATATAGTAAGGCTATTGTGCTTTCTTTAACCTGCGTGGTTGACAGAGAGAATAAATTTTGTGTACCATGATTTCCCAAAGACTATAAAATCTAGTTTCTAGAGCAGGAAATTTCTACAGTTCTTATAGTTGCTGCGAGTTTGAAATACGTATTTGCTTGCAATTAAAACAATTCTTGTGCTCCACTTCAAGGTAATAATCATATAAAAATCTATATTAATATTCACTATTTTGCATAATTTGCATTCTCTCACAATGAAATGTAATTAGAAGACAATATTTAGAACTCTAAAATACCTTAAAAAAGAAAAGGAAAACCCATTTAAGCCTAACATCACTTTTTGTCTCTCTTTTCTTTAGGACTTTGAAACACTGTTTTCATCGATTGTTCTCTTCGAAAAGTTTGGAAAAACTTACTCCAGCACTGGGCAAATAGTGTAATTGTCCTGGAAACTACAAACCATAAGACACATGAAAAGTACTCAATAAATATATTTCAGCAAATGTTAACACAGCAGCATGTTAACTGAATGTCCCATAAAATACTCCTTTTGTGATGTATACTGTCTCTGAAGTAATGTTAATTGATTTTGCTTGATCCTTAGGGAATATGGCTTCCAAGATTTACCAAATTTGTTTTTTGAAAAAAAAGTATTATCTTAAGAAAATTATTTCTGAAAATGCTATATTTTATTTAGTATAAATAACTTAAGATATGAAACCAGAGTCATCAAGTAAAATACTCAGAATCACATTTAATTATTACACATTTGTAAGTGAGGTTAAAACTAAAAAAGGAAAAAAAAAATCAAAATTTATTTCTCCTTTTTTTCCTCACAACTGGTTCATCACCGTTGTTCATCATCTTAGTGTTGTTAGGTATCCTTGACTGATACGTGACTTCAGAAGTGCAGGACAGGCATTTGCGTGGAAGATAAGATACTATATAAAATCCTGTTAGCATTTCTATGGGTGAAAGAACTTCAATGTTGAAAAAAATAAAGTTCTGAAAACATATATACCTTATTACTAGGTCAGTTTTTCTATTTCCACCTGATTTTCTCTATCACTACCTGTGCATTTACTCCTAGTCCCATATGCTGTGAGTACATAATTGTGTGATGTTTGGTCAGAAGGACACATGTGATGACACAAAACTGATGCTTGTTTCCTCTGTCCATTGGCAAGCAGTCCTGCAAAATGATGAATATCCTCAGAGCCCATCCACTTCAAAAGGCTCAAAGAATTCAGCATCATGGGAAGATCTCAGCATATCTAAAGATCAAATTATAAGCTGATTCTTAAAATCATGTGAGTGAATTTTTACAGGAGTTTAATGAATTTTCTACAGTACTATATTTGCTTTTCATATCATTTGACTATACTTGAATGAAATATATCCATTTATCTGTTACTCAGTGGTTGGCCTTTTGTTACTAGTTTTTTTAATGTGATTCTCTGGCCCCTACAAATGTGAAGAAAACCTCAATGTCTGTTTGTATGAATACTTTCTGAACTTGTTCTAGTGGAAAGTGTGCCTGCTTGTGGCATGGAGGTTGGAACTGGATGATCTTTAAAGTCCCTTGCAACCCCATCCATTCTATGATTCTATAAACTAGGAGTCACAAATTTCCCTTCTCTAAGCTTTCACCTGTCAGGCTATGTGAAAAGGGTTTACTGCTACCACACACCAGAGTAAAAGTCCTTCCAATTCCATTCCAGCAGGTTGCAAGAGCAGGCACGAGGCTGTATTGGTACTACTTTTTGGAGTTTGTTATTTTCAAGCTTTAAAAAGTTTATTTCTATTAAGCAAAATTAAGTCTGGAAAGCGGGAAGCAGCTATCCCAGCGGCTGAGTTTCCCAGATAAGATTTAATCTGATCCAATGTATCAGAGTGCTTTAGTTGTTCCTGGAAGGGATTGAACATGAGACACTTGTGCAAAACTGTTGATGAATAAAGATGGCACAGTAATTTTTATATGTGAGAGCTATCTATTTGATTGCTTCAGCTTTAAGGTAGTTCATCACAGTAATTCACCCTGTGTTGCCTCCTTAACTTCATACCACAGTTTCCCATCAGTCCAATTAGAAATGGCAATGCCTTTATCAGATTAATCTTTCTTTCTCTTTCTTCCTTTCAGTATCTCTGACCCCAGGACAAAGCAAAGCCTCCCACTCAGCCTGTACCGCAGGGTGGTAGTGCTCATAACTGCGGGTCCAGAGGGAGGTTCAACCCAACACTTCCAATGGGAATTTTGATACGTACACACCTTTCCTCCTGTTACTAAGAAAATACCAAAAATTTTCTGTTTCTAAGCAGATAACCAAAAAAATTCTTACACAAAACCAGGTCTGTTTACTTTATTAGATAAATAAACATCCACAAAACTAATAAAGCAGCAAACATATTACCTGTGAGGTTTGGATTTTTGGCATCTTTTGCAAATTGTATTTCACAGGGAATCCAATTTTCTTTATCTGGAGTTCAAACAGAATTTATGTCATTCATGGGCATATGAAACTATTACTAGCATCCAAACTATTTTGTGTGGCCACAGTATAATCCCAGAATCCTTTTATGTCTCAGTAAGTATATCCAGCATTTACTCATTTACAGTTACAGAAACCGTTTAATAATTATTCTAAAGGGACCATTTTGTTTTGCTGTCTTGCTTAAATCAAAATGTTTGCGTTTAGCAAACTTACAGTTTTAACTAAAACCAGTTAAAGCTAAAATTTTGATATTTCTATTCACTGCAGTAATATAATGAACAAGACAGGAAGAATTTTGATGATGTCAATATGTAACCAACTGTCTACAGTACAAATACTGATTGTGTAAGTGGTTTTACTTTACTCCTGTATAACTTTCTTACGGATATAGTTTACCCTTCTGTTTTCATTATCAAATTGCTTTTTCAAGTATATTTGACTAATGTTTTTTTAACACTTTGTATACTCTGGGTTTTCCTTATTAATAAAATTGTTGTTCTATAACATGTTATGTACTTCAGAGAGGACATTTCTGTCTGACAGGAGATGTTAAAATCTATTCTCATAGTACAAAATTTTAACACACAGAATGTGTGAACCAGGAAATGAGCTGAGGCCTCTGAAAATTTGTAAGGGACTCCTGGACCTTAATGAGCCTGCAAGACTTGTAGCCTCTTAGAAATGTAGATGGCTATGACATTTAGCAAAATTCTCACAGTAGTACCTGCAAATCAAAAAGAATCGCTGTGATGGTAGGGAAATAGACAAATATCAATCTTCAGAAAAAGAAGAATGTATTTCAGCTAATTGTAGTTTAACAAATGTGAATAGTAAAACATCCATAGCCAAACTACAGCAAAGGACCTGATTGCTGCTCTCTGCAATAACAAAATACCTCCTTCAGCATGCATCAAGAGAAGAGCGTTCCTTGCTTTTCAGCAGCAGAAAAGTAGTTTTTGTAATTTCAACTGGTTTAGTTGATGTGTACAGAGGGAAAAAAAGGTACTGTTTAGATTTTTCCTACTGCATGTCTGCAGAGGCTTAACAACACCTTTAGAAAACAGCACATACTGGGAAAAACCTGCCTTCCCAGCGTACTACCAGAGCATCTCATGATGTGTCACTTAGATATTTTTGTCTTACATACAAAAAGCTGGGAACATAATCCTTTGTTGCCCGCCTATATCTAAGCAACTTCTATAGATCATAGATCTTGAGAAAGTCAAATAATAATGTTATTTGGTTCGTATCAGATGCACTGGCTTACATGCCAGTAGGGTTCAAAGCCTCTTTGCACCTGTTTGCTAATGACCAAGGATCTTTGGATTCAACCACCTGTGGGGATGGCAGCATTCATAGAAAGATGCAGGCAAAGTCATTAAAAGGGAACAGCTATGTGCAAAATTTGGCTCACAACCTGTCTCATCCTGAGAAGCTTCAGGTATATTACAAAATGTCTGGTAACATCTATTCTTACCAAAACTATCTGCTCTTGCTCAGTGGATTAAAGATCCTTCAGTATTGCTGCCCAACAGTTTTTTTGAGTGCTACATAGCTGATGTTGTAAACACTGCAAAATCTCTTAATTTAGGTGATTTAAGAACTGCCTTCTGGGGTGATCCAAGATGTTCTCAACGCTTGTCAGACAAAACATTTAGCTTGCAATGCCCTCTAGAGGCAGATTTGCCATAGTAGTGGTGGTGCTTGCAGATACGCTCTTCACTTTTCTGGTCCAGCACTGGAGCTTTCACGAAACAGGTTTGGAGTTTTTTTTGTTTTGTTTTGTTTTTTTTTTTTATTTAGCCACATGTCAAATTTCTATTGGAGCAGAGTTCTAGAAACAGTAGGGGCTCTGCAACTGATCTAGATGCCTCATTCTGGACTTGTACTGCCGGTGCTTCAAGGTGAGATGGGGCCATATTTAAACTGCAAAGCAACATGGTGATGCTTGCAAACAATAAGGGATTTTTACACATCAATGCTTGACATTGAATAAGACTCTGAAAATATCCAAATTAAAAATATTTCTAACAGCTTACTGTTATTCCAAAGGATGTATTTGCCACGTGCCTTCCATAAATATGTGGCTCTCAGTTTAACGAATTTAGAAGTTCTGCATAGTCGAATGATGTTCTCTGTCTTTTCCTGGCAGCCATGGGCTCCTATACACAGAATAGCAGAGACTGAAAAGCATAAGAGAAGCATAATTCGTTAACATCAAAATCTGGGTTATCCCATACTAAAATAGAAACACTACAACTACAAGGGAGTCACATCCGTGTAATCCGAAACAGAATTTGAGCCTTGAAGCTTTTATTTGTCTTCATTCATAAAAGAATTTTTGAGATTAATTTTCTTTCACTAGTTGACAAAGCTTTCTGGTAGGCCAGGAAAAATGTCAGCAAAGAGGCTCAGGCAATGCTGGCTTGGCTTCATATTTTTCCATCTTTTAATAGTTCAGCTCATTAATGAGAAAATCATCTGGCTGCTGGCACAATCAGATGCAGTCACTTATCAGTACATTGAGTTCAGTTTATAGTACTCCGATTCATATTCATGATCAGAGGATGCAGTGGAGCAATTCATTTGTGCACTGCTGCATTAAGCAATCACTGCCAAAATGTGACATATTGAGAGTTTGCATTAAACTGCTTCCTTTGAGCATCTTTGAGTAAAGAAAATCCCAAGTGCAGAAATCTGTTGAGATAAGTCACTCAGCCACTTAAGAAAAAATGTTGAGATTCCATGTATCTAACAGTTAAAAAAAATCCATTTACTTCTGCTATTGTTTGTGTGACACGGTCATATCCTCAAATGCAAGTTTAGATTATTATAACAGCTAATAACATGTACAAACTAGATCAGAATTATCCCAAACGGAACCCTCTTTTTTACCCTTAATTTATTTATGCTGTCTAATGAAAGTTAAGGTTGTTCTTGTTTTGGCTGAAGATATTCAACAATGGCAAAACCCCAACATTTTACATTCTGTATGTCATGGTGCAAATAAGCGGCACTTGCAGTTGCAGTCTGGACATGCTCACAATGACTGAGTTTTTAGGAAGGGTCAGTGCTTATAAATTTGAGAGAGATGCATCTTGTGTACCATTGTGTGAAGAAAGTGAGGTCAGTTTCAGTTTAATCACCCTCTCACTTGTTCAAACTTTGTAGCATGGGATAGTGCTGATTCCTTGTCCACATGCTTCATTTGATCCCATCAGATCATTTTCTGCTGCCAGCCTTTATCATCTTTTCTTCAGGTTTATAAAGTCTGAGCTAATCAGGGGTAAGAAAAGAAAGAGAGAAAGAGAGAAAAAGAGAAAGAAAGAGATTAAATGCGAAAGAAGGACAGAGGGAAAGAAAGAAAGAAAAGAAAGAAAGAAAGGAAAGAAAGAGAGCTAGAGCTGTAAATCTGTGCTTTCATACATGAGCAAAACAGGTGCTAAATTTCCTTTGAATGTGCCCATAGTGTAGCTTCTCTTGCTTGAGTAGGATTATTCTTGGTTTTTCTTGTTGGTATTTTGACCAAAATCTGGGCCAGTGAATCACTGCTAAGAGGAGAAAATATACATAATATGTAAAAAAGATATGAAATGGGCTGCTCATACTTTATGTTTTTGTAGCAATAATAATCTCACTCATGCCTAGTAGTCACCTGTGTTTCAGCACTGACCAAACTGTCACTGGCATGGGTCTCACTTTAGTTCAGAAGGCATTTGCTGGCTTCATTTTTCCTATTTTCCAAATCCATGTCAGATAGGTGAGATTCCTGTGTACCTGCTAGGAATCATTCACCCCCATGGTTTTCTTTCTTTGTTTGAGCTTTGCTTTTGTCCTCCCACTGGATTCATTTCCTCTGCATCATAGGATACTTCTACTATATGCTAATAGTGGCATAAAAAATCTTCTATGGAATTTAGTTGAAGATCAATTGGGAGTAAAAATCTCAAATCTTTAAAATATTTGTGTTTGCAATATTTCTCTCCCTCTTAAGATCCTGTATCTCCTCCAACACCAAGTGTTGTCATCTGCAAATGAGAGGAGCATTGGTTTGCCATCAATCTTTTGCTCTAGACAGCAGCACAAATGGAGTATTCTGAAGCAGTCTGTGTGGCTCTTAAACAAAACCCAGACATTTATTTGAAACAGAAGGGTCTTTCTGACTTCCTCCCAGTCTCCTGAACACACATTTGACAGTGCCATAAACATAGTCATCATGCAACTCTTAGTCTGACCGAATAACTTTATATCTTAATCCCACTCAGAATATATCAACGTATTTTATGATGTATTTTCTAAAATTTAGAATAATCCTAAATCCTCCTTGGTCTTTGCTTAACTTATCCATGTTGCTAGCCTCTGTTTCCCAAGTCTTTTACAATCAGTAGGATCACCTACAACTCCCCTGAAGGAAATAGTTGTTGTAGTGTTAAACTACATACAGAAGAGAAGAGAAATATAAATAAATATATATATATATATCAAAACANTATATATATATATATATATATATACACACTGTTTGCTCTCAGGAACTTGTGCTGTTTAGCAAGCTTCTGATTTTTTTTTTATGAACAGCCTTGGAAGCTATTTTTTTTCCCTGAATGGTACAACATCCTTGTTCTCACACTTCCAGAGAAAGGGTGCTGACCTGAAGTGTGACCGAAGCCCACTCTCCTGCAGCCTATAAACAGTGGTCCAAAAGGAGACCCTTGGAGCTATCCTGGACAGCACTGGCTGCCACCAGCAAGCTCCCTCTGAGCAGGACCTCTCAGAGCCGGGAACTCTCACATTTGCTGTACTCAGAGGATTGCTGAACGACCATGGATCCTCGGCTGATACCCCAACTCCTTCAGGTTCAGCCCTTCGCCCTTTGAGAAGATGCAAAGGCATCCAAGGTGAGCATTTCACTGCCTTCGAGGGGAATTTTTCACAGGTACCTTGCACTGCCTCTTTATGCCTGTGTGCATACAAATGTGCAAATGCTATGGCAAATCTGGGAGAAATGCTGCTCTCTTACATGTTTAAGTACCTTAGATACCTAAAGTTAGGCCTGTAAGTAAGTTAAATTTAAGTTACAAATTAAATTAAAAGCTGTTTAGTGTTGTTCCTTTGCTAAAGTGTTACATTTAAGTTATAAGGCAAGTCTAAGTAGTGTTGAGTGCCTTTAAGCCCTTAGGCCATATTCCTTTTTGTCCTTGCCCTTTCCATCCTTTTGTCACATGCACCTAAACACACACACACATACGGAAACACACACACACACACACACAGTTCTTGGTTTATTTCTGTTTTGGTGGACTGGATTTTGTTTGTTGCTTTTTTTCCCTTGGTGTGCCTTAACCATCTCACAAGTAGCAGAGTGAGCCTTTGCCAACGAACTCTGTCATGCTGTCACTTAATATTAAATCAGGTTTCACTGATCCCCTCGCTGGTGATTCTTTAAGTGAACTTAAACACTCGTTTGTAGCGCTGGGACCATACTGGGGGCTACTGGGAGCAACTGGGAATGGCAGGTGTGTGCTGGAGGCAACTGGGATATACTGGGAGTGAAAGAGATCATACTGGGGGCAACTGGAACCATGCTAGGGCCGCTGGGATGATTGGGAATGAGCATGCTGAGAGCAACTGGGATATACTGGCAGTGTCTGTAATAACACTGGAGGGGACAACACTGGGAACAACCGGACCATGCTGGGGGCAACTGGGAGCAACTGGAAGTGACTGTGTCTACACTGGGGGCCACTGAGATGGTACTGGCAGTGACTGGGACTATAGTAGGGGCACTGGGTGCAACTGGGATCACACTGGGAGGAACTGGGAATGACTGGGCCCATGCTGGAGGCAACTGGGACCACACTGAGGGTGACTGGGATAATACTGGGAGCAACTAGGAGCATGCTGGGGGCAATTTGGACCACAATGGTGGCAACAGGGATATATTGGGAGCAACTGAGATCACACTGAGGGCGATGGGGAGTGGCTGTGAGCAACTGGAAGCATGCTGGGGCAACTAGGATATAGTGGGAGAGATGGTAAGCAACTGGAATCATACTGAGAGTGACTGGAACCATACTGGGGGTGATGAGGAGCAATTGGGATCATGCTGGGAGGAAATGGAATCACCCTGAGAATGGCTGGGTTGGTATTGGGAGCAGGTGGAACCACACTGGAGGCAACGGGGATCATCCTGGAAGTGAATGGAACCATCCTGTGAGTGGCTATGATCACACTGGGATCATACTGGGAGCAACAGGAATTATAGTGGGTGTGAATGGAACCTGACTTGGAGTTACTGGGAGCTACTGTTCCCACACTGGGAGCCAACTGGGGACATGCTGGGATCATACTGGGAGCAACTGGTACTAAACTTCAGGCAACTGGGAACAACTGAGAGGTTCAGGGCTTAGGGTTAGGGTTAGGTTTAGGGTATGGGTCAGGGCTAAGGTTATGGTTTGGTTTAGTGTTACATTTATGTGTGTCTATATATATTTATATCCACACACACTCGTCCTGCTCTGTGCCCATTACATTGTTTCAGGGGTCTGTTTTGGGGATAGACCGTGGTATGGTTTCACAAGTTTTGATGTGTCTTATTCAGAACAGAGCCTCTTGTTTGCTGCCCTTTTTTCAGATATCAAAAGGAAAAGAAAATTAATTCAAAGGGAAAAGAGAGTGCAAGTCTGAGAGCCATGGGAAACAGGCAAAGAAAGTAGTGACTCGGAGAACCATAGAAACCATCCTGCTCATGTAGTCCAGCTAGTGACATATACTGTGAGTGTTGGGAACACTTTATCCAGGCTTTAAAGAGGAAAATGGAAGGGAAAGGACTGTTCTGGGCAATGGCATGAGTCACTGAGGGCTTTGTGCAAGGCATTAACGGCAGCAGTTCTTAATCTGCGCACAGTGACTCAAAGCCAGACCTCTGTGGTGAGGAATTTGCTGTAAACTCATGCTGCCCATGAGAAGGCAGGAATTCTGACTGAGAGCACTTTCCAGTGCCTGGTTCCACAGCTCCTGCAACTTGTTAGTTCATCCCTTGCAGTCTAATGACAGTTGAGGAGGATGACCGTGACAGACAGCTGTGTCTGTTAGCATCGAGAGAGAGCTTATGTCTGACCTACTTCTGGCAATGATTAACACATGATTTAGCTCTCATTCATTTCTATTCATGGTCATATATCTCACAGCTGTTGCTGAACACCAAGGATCGGGAAAGGTTTTTGATGACTCTATACAAATGCAGCATCAAATGGTGAGATCTGATCATTTACAATAACAGGTTATGATCCTTGTTAAAAAATAAGAATACTTGCTCCTGTTGCTCTGAAGTTTTTATTTCTGTTTAACCACCAGCACATTCTAGAAATGTTAAAACAGTGATGGTGTATTTAATTTCTCATAAAAACTATCAATATGCTTATTTAATTTCTCACAGCTCGTATGTGTTGAGATGAAATGACCTAATAAAAATCAGTCTAATAATCATCTTTTTGAGATGTCTGAAAGAATTCCAATTGTATGTATTCTTGTTCAACATTTTATTTTTACAGTGGAGACTGCATGATTCCTTCTCCAATACAATTGTACCAAAAGGGACAAGGTGCTTTTGCTGCCTCAATATTTAATCCATTTACATCTCTGTCATGTTACCAAAGAAAAAGTTATAAATCTATGGCCAAATGGAACTAGCAGTGCTGCAATAGTTCCATGTGCATGGACTTAGAAATTCACAGCGTTGTTAGGAATAGCATGTGGAAGTTCATTTGATGTTCAGTATCAGTCTGGTAGTTGACCACATGTGGACTGGAAGAGCATCACCACTGACTGAAAATGTTTCTGGCAGGTTTACTTATCTATCTATTATCTAAAAATGCAAAGAGGCACATTGTGCAAGCACAGCCCTTTTGTGGGAGGTTTTAGAAGCTCTGAGTAAGGGCAGGTATGTGTGAGGGATTGTACACTAATAATTTGCTTGAATTCAGAGAGTATTACAATTCTGGAAAATCTCTCTCATGATGCCATCTTGAGATTCCCACAAATGACTAACATAAAATCTGACTCTTTTGAGTATCTTTATTTCTGTACCCTATGATTTTCTTTCATTTATTTGGTTCTTCTTCAATAATGATTGCCCCAAATATCAACAGATTTTGACAGTACCTGCCCACCCCTCATTCGTCTTTGCTTCCACTCTGCACAAATCTGACTGATACAGACAAACTTGTAAAGGTGGTCAGATGCAAAAGATTTTTGCAGCAGTTCCTGTTGAGGGCATTCAAGCTGGAAAAATGCATTCTTACTTCATAGTTATTTTTAAAGAGCAGATACAGAACTGGCAAAGAAAGTACAAGTATTTATTTACACAGCTGATTGTATTAACTGGTGAAAAAAATTGTTCTGATTATTTAAGAAATTAGAAAAAAGTGAAACTTGTGTTTCAGTCTTGTGAATGTTTGATATAGTTTTGTTATTCATAGATTTTTCTCAAAGTCCAGCAGCTAGCCAGAATTAATAATTTACTTTTTTTTTTTAATAATTGTACGTTTATGTCCACTTGGGAGGAAAATAACAATGTCTGTGCCAATGATTCTTGAGAATTCTTTTTTTCTGGGGAATCTCAGATTCCATTATAAATATGAAGAGCTCATATGAACAGCTGAAATTTGGAAGACTCAGATTTTCTTCTCATTATGTGTACATAAAGATAGATGGAGATAAGATTCACCTTGAACAAGTCACTACTAACCTTCTGCTGAGTTTGAGAACTAGTAGGCTGCCCCAGTTTTTACACTGATAGAAGGAGTCTGGCCATGCTGTTTTCTCAAAATATGTTGATAAACTGTCTCTTCACAGCAAGAACACATTTAGCTGATACATCTGTTACTCAAATTGTCACATAGAATTAGCAAATCAATTCAAATATTAAGTATTTTATTGCTCTCTAGGAGTAAGAAGCAAGGACTAGAGGGATCAGTCTTGGCACTTGCTATGCAGAATTTTTAAATGAATAATCTTAGAAACAACTCAGCAATATTCTCTAACAAGAGAAAGTAGTTAAAGATGGCAAAAGGATTTTGCTCAAAAATTATTTTTATTTTACTCGAAATTTTATAAGTAGAAAAAATGGCTTTACAAGAGTGATTTTAAATCTAACCGAGAAGTCAGAGTGATGAGGCTAACCCTGGTCAGGGTCCTGGCTGTGGGCCCAATCCAGTGATTCCCTTGGTTTACTGGGCTATTCAGACACTGTTTGCCACCCCTTGCTATGAACCACTCCTCGGACCTCAGAGGAAGCAGGTGTGTGTTTTATGGCTCTCCATCATAATACTTTAATGGGTTGCTGAAAGTGTTTGCAAAATTGGATATTCTTAACACTTTGCAATTTTTGACAGAGCTGACTTTAAAAAAAGTGCACCTAAACCCCAGCATTACAGAAAGGGAAAAGTTATTTCTATGTCAACTGTAATCAGAAGCTGAAAATACAGTGATGCCCCTTCTGATAAGGAAGCCTGCTTGTATTTGTTAGTCAGTGATGGATACTAAGACAGACACCCTCTCTGGTTTTATGTATCAAAGAAAGTAATCATGTTGATTGTTTCCAAAATATAAAATACCACTATCGATACCCAAATAATCTGAATCTTTACTTGGGGACCTGAAGTGGAACCTATCAGAAAAGAGTTACGTGAAGAGCAGAGAAAATTTTTGTGTGGAACTCTGTCTGTTCCACTGAAAAACTATAGCAGGGACCCTCAAGAAAAGATCTAGTCTTCCCTTGACCACAATTTATATCTTTTCTCAAAAAAAAAGAACAGGCAGGAAAAGTAGTGATGCATGCCTGATATTGATGGAAAGCAAGTATGTACCTCATCCATTGAAAACATTGATCAAGGCCACTTTGCTCTTTTTTAATGATGGCCCCATAAATCTGCCAGTATCAGTGACAGTCACTGTTATCTACTGAGGTTCTAAATGGCTCTGCTAAGGAAGCTGTGTCGTAGCTAATGGTTCTTTGCATCCAGGAGCCAAAGTGTCATACTCTCCCCTTTCAAAACTCTTCTGCTTCTTGTTTGGTTTTTGTTTGCTTATTTGGCTGTGTTTTTTGGTTAACTGCATGCGAAGAAAACCAGGACACGCTAAAAAAGAGGAAGAAATTCCATACTCATAGCAATTTTTAATTAAGTGGTTTTAATGCTGAAAAGCTCTTCTCTCAGTGGGTTTCAGTCAAGAAGGATGAGAATCCAACAGGATGTGGCATTTTTCTGACGTGGCAAACAAATTTGAATAAAACAGGCCTGGAAAAGTGATATTCCTGTTACATATCAATGTATAGTCTGTGGCTCAAATCAGATATAGGATTAGGATACCAAGGCATTTTGATTTGACTATTTAAAAAGGCCAGACACTATATGTGGGTGCTAAGATCTGAAGGAATGAACAAGGAGGTGGGATCAGGCTCATCCTAGCTCACAAACTGTGTTTAAATACAAGAGCTTGTTCTGCACTGCCATACTGTTGGCCAGGAAAGAAGTTCCACAGCTCCCAGTATGTCAGGGACTCCTCAGCAATACCAGGGTAGGCTGAGGAATCTTTCCTGGGACCCCTAGTGATTGCCAAACAGGGTTTACCATTTCAATATTTTATGCTACATATGTTCAGGATTGAAGTATATCCTCAGTGGAGGACTTCAGCTCACACAATGGGAAGCAATAAATAATCCTTCTCTGAAGAGATGTTGAGAACATTTTGAAAAGGAAGTTTACTTATTTTTTGCCTTAAGAATATCAAAGAGATTCTCTAGACAGATCTGACTGTATCTTAGTTATCTTTGCAGTGAAATCCCTCCTTAGCCTCGCCCCAACACACATTCTTGTGTAGTATGTACATGAATCTCAGAAACAGATGGAGTATGCCTTACCCAGAATCTAATCCTAGTGAGGTAGAGAGGCCAGATGGTCTCACTTTCCAAATAAAAACTTTCGGAGAATCTTTAAACTAAGCAAAGATTTTATTAACATTGATGGCTGGATATAGTATAATACACAGAGAAGATTAATTAGAAACCCTAATTAAATGTAACAGTGTAAAAGAACCAGAGCACTATCTGGCATCAAACAGCCTTTTAAGATTCTTGTTGAAAACTGGAGTCCTCACCATGGCTGAGCTGCAAAGCGAACAGCAGAAAAGCAGAAACAATGAGATTTACTAAAAGGTGCCAAACTCAATTGTACATGCAATCATTTCCTGTATTTTTTATAGAATCATAAGAGGGTTGAAAGGAACCTTTAGAGGTCGTCTAGTTCATCCCCCTACCCCAAGGCAAGATCAGCTATACCTAAATCATTCCTGACAGATGTTTGTCTAACCTGTTCTTATAAAGCTCCAATCACAGAGATTCCAAAACATCCCTAGGCAATCTATTCTGGTGTTTAACTATCCTTGTTGTTTGAAAGTTTTTCCTAATGTTTAACTCTAAATCAGTGTTGCTCCAGTTTAATCTTGCTATTTTTTTGTTCTATAGATCAAGGACATGGCAAAAAGTTTATTCTTTTTTTTTTTAATCAGGCGCCTGTTACAAATGGAAAGATGACTCCTATGTTTCCCTGCTATTTGAATTTTCTTTTTTTTTTAGAGCAAGGAATCCCAGTTCTTTCATTTTGCTGCTTTTTAGACTTCTAACCATTCGGTTTCCCTTTATTAGGACCGCATCTCTCTCAAACATGGCATTGGGACATTGCAGCTCCACTCTTAGCTATGCCTTGCAGAATGAAAGGCCTGCATCACATTTGTTAAGGACAGCATTTCTTGTTTTGTGCTAAATTCATGTTCTTTTCCTACACAGCTCCTGACACTCATTTCCAGCTTGCTTTTAATAAAAGTTGACTGACTATATTGAAGAAGGGATTTCTTTGCTGTTTTTCACTGCAGACAATTGCAGAAAAAGAGCATTTAGCATGAAGATGTTATCGTGTCCCCCAAGCAAATGAGGTGAAAGAGTCAGTTTTCTTCAGCCTGTTAAAGGAACGCACATCTGGAAGGAATATTTTAATTCTCAGACATATGGAGTGGGGAGCTTGAGGATACGAGCGTCACACATCACTTCTCCCTTTAAATTCTGTGCTCATATCTCTGGTGCACAGCAGGAATTCTTGTGGATCATGGACAGTAACCAAGAAAGTGTTCCCATGTTTTTACAACACCCTGACCTCTAGGCTGTTACTTAGTTGATTAGTTGGCAATACAACCCTGCAAGGCTGTACCATCTTACTGAAACCACTTTGGATCTTAGAGGTGAAGAGCATGCTTAGGATAAGCAACTGCAGGTGGCCAATGGCACAGAGAAGGACTTCCAGGAGCCTCCACCTGATCCCACGCATCAAGTGTGCTCCCATTCCAGCTCCCTTGGAAAATGCTGCAGTGAAGTGTTGTAGAGAAGCACAGGAAGAGGCATCTGGACCCCGACTGTTGTGAAGGTTTGCTGAGACAAACACACACATGCTTATGGCTCACGGAAACGGGAACAGATGTGCAGATTCAAGGAATTTTATCCCCCCCAAATGCTGCAGTCACAGCTAAAGAAGAAGTAAAAATAGACACAGTTGTGGGAGCAGCAGCGATGGCAAGGACTAATGCTGAGAGGGTGCAGAGAGAGAGGAAAGGACAACTTATCACAGAAACAAGGATAAGCGAGGAGGGCATTAATTATGGACTGCCCTGAATAGTGACAGCACCCAAACTGCCTCCCTTAACAAGTTTCCTCTTTTGTAGTTCCCCAGCATCAGCTGCATACCACCCTTTCCCACTACCAGTGTGCAGCACATATGGCTGCCTTGCAAGAATCACACAAATCATCCAGTAAGTTCATTTTTATTAGTAGCTTCTGCTTAATTAAGGGATGCATCATGCTTCATCAATCAGCTTCTGTGCATGTGAGTTGGTCTCAGCCACTCTGCTGAGGCAAACTCCAAGCAGACACAGTTCTGGTGCTGTAGGCAAGAGGCTGGTTAGCCTGAATTTGGCAGCCAGGGGCAGAGATGTATCCCTGATCGTGAGAGGGAAGTTTCATACCACAGCTAAGGCAATGGGAGATCCACAGTGGCTTTCTGCTGTTATGCACTGACAGATTGAAGCACAAAGCTAATGGAAAGAAAAAGATAGAGTTAAGACAGTGAAAAGCATAATTACACATTGAAAGCTTTGCTTTGTTTACAAATGTGAAGCATTTTTAGCTTTCTGGTTTTTAAAGAAGCCAGGTAAATCAGTTTCTGGAGTGACCACTGATTAACGCTGGTGCATTTCAGTGCTGTAGAAGAAATTCCTGCAGATGCCCATATCAGGCAGGTGTGTCCAACAAAGCACGGTGCAATGCAGTGCCAAACAGAGATGGCATGGACAGGGTATGGCTTTGCTTCCCAGAATGGACACATGAACCCACACTAGAGTATATGTAACTGAAAGTGCTGGGTCTAGCCAGCCTGGGGTTGGCTTGGGACCTCTTCCTGGAGCTGCACAGTGAGATGTGTGTGTAATTACAGATAATCACATTCCCCGGTCTCTCAGTTAATGGTAAAAAGGGCTTTCTGTTATCACCAGGCCATTACTGGCTCTGGAATAATGCTCATAGCAGCAACTCAGTGAATTATTTTTTATTTGCTTAATAACATTAAAGGCATAATTGGTCAGATTGGAGTTCAGCTTTTCCATTGCAACCTCTTTCATGGCCTCAGATACACTTACCCTGGATTCTTCCTTTGCAGGAAAGATTAATTCTGATGAATTATACCGAACTCCATCACAGTTTTGCTGCTCAAAAGATTCATTAAAAAGTGGAACCTACTAAAACCCAAATCACTTACAGCCAAAATCAAATTTGGCTTCAGTCTTCTGAAGTGAAAGCCTGTGCATTAACCCAACCAGGTTACCTAACACTCAAATGCATCCTTTCAATAACCTGTTTAGTGAATGTAAGTAACACCATAACACACTGTAAGATCCTTCATCTCAACATACACAGGTCATCATTTTCCTCTACAATTTCATGGTAGCTTATACTTTACATATTTTATTATTATTTTTATGATAGCTATTAAAGCCCTCAGATGGTCTATGGATTGTTGGTGAAATAGTGTATGTACAGTATATATGTTTTTTAATAGTGCAATTAAGGTAGATCAGACAGTTCTACTATATTATTATATACATCTCTGCAATTAGCATATTGTAAGTGCCTACAAAAGGTTTATGTGATTTTTACGTCTGCAATGCTTCACTACACACCTCTGTAAGTAGATTTCCCAGTGGCTGTGGATTTTAGGCTGTTCCTAGCTGCCTGATAAAAGCAAACCTGTGTGAAACTTATTATTTTATCTGGGACTATTCCAGGCCCTGAAGCTGAAGTGAAAGAGCTTTTAAAACTATACTGAAGAAAATAAAAGAAAAATACCAATAAGCATACAACTTTTATTCTTTCATCATCTATAGGTTACAAAACTGGGACCATTCAACAATCTTTAGGAATAACTTGGCAGTACAGAGACTTGACCTGAACATATTTCCCAAAAGTGGCATTAGAAGGGACCCTTCACACAAGCTTCTCAGAGTCAGTAGTGAAGATGCAATTTTCACCTTAGCTCACTTCCTTAAATCTCCTAACCTGTGAGGTAGAAGAAGAGCAGAGAAATCAAGCTACAGACTGGGGAAGACAGCCCAAAAATACTTCATGTAAGTTCCTTCCATCTGCTTGATTCAATTTTCACAGTGGGCCTGGGAAAACAACCAGGGGATTTATAAGCAATCCTGCCCAAGTGTAGTCAGGTTGCTGGGAAGAAGCTGAAGTTTCAATGGCATCAAAAGACTTTCACAAAGAGTATTCTGACCTTGCAGAAATTTTTGGGAGTTTTGGGAGTGGATTGGTACTGTGCCAAAAGCACAGAACAGAAATTTCAGGAAGCTTTTTTTTTTTCTCCTTAGACCTCTCCTACACATTCCTACTTGAATCCCCTATCAGTCACTTCACTGACTTACTTCGTTACAAATGCATGCTCAGAAGAAAATGAAAGCTCTCAGAGGGGTTTCCCCAAAATATGCAGGAATTCTGATTTTGATCAAGTTCTGGACCTGGTTTCCCTTATCAACAAACAGATCATTAGGTAAGTCCAGAAAAGGAATCATTCACAGCTACACGATGTCAGTGCACATTAAGGGATTTGCTTTCAGGTAGCTTTCATTATTAGGCCTTTCTGCTGAAACATGACTAATCTAATACAGGGAAAAGAGGAAACCCCTGGCATCAAATCTATGTTCCCAAATGACTGACTGATGTATTCTGCCAGGGAATCATGCTCGACATGTAGGGATGGAGAACAAGTCCCAGTAATCTATGACTTACTAGCTGTTTCTAAGTGATTCTGGCTGTGTCGATAGATTTGTTCACAGCTCTAATTGTGTTAATGAATTGAACATAATTAAACTTACAGCATGTCACAAGCTTCCTCTGGCAACTCTAGTAGGTTTCTTAAGTACCAGTTCATCAGTAACCATACTGCAACTGAATAGGTAACTACAGAACGAGACAGAACAACTCAGTAATGAAACAGCCAATGAATAAAAGACCAGACCTTAATATTATTAGTCATCCAAATAACTGCATGAGAGGTGAGGAATTTGGATTGTTAGGGTAGAATTCCCAGGGTTTTATTATTTTGCAGTCCCTCTTCAGAAGCACCCAGCTCAAGCTGTACCACTATTAATAAAAAGTGCTTTCTTAAAGGAATCTATCTTCCGGCTTATGCAGAAACCTCAAGTCAAATCTGGTTATGGTGACTGGCATACATCATTTTCGTGACATTCCACAAAGCAAAACTCATCTGAATTCTGAAATTTGTCTTAAAATCCAACTTTCCCATGGTTTGCAACATTGAATATGAGATTATGTGAAATGTACTTCCTTCAAAATAGAACAAGGTGCAGTGTTTAATCCATTTTTCACCAGCAGTTTAGCTGAGATGATAAACAACTCATTGCTCACGTACACACAGGTAGGAGTAACAAATCCTGTTGTCTATCTCCGTTGACGTTTTGGGAGTCATCCTCTGTTTGGCTACTGTACTTTTAAGTATTTAAAGAATTGTAATAATTCATGCATTTTTCAAGCTATTTCATTTTGATCTGTCTTGTGCATTATCCCTTCAGTCAAACTCAGACAATAAAAATATTTTATATTTTTCATCCTGGAACTTGGATCTCCTCCTTGCTGCACATACAAATATTTACAATCAATAATTGAGCAATATTAACAAAGAGCAAAATAATTTTAATCCTTTTCTAAGTTATGTCATTTCTAAAAATCTATCCTTAAACTTGTATCTTATTCTCATGTTTCTCTTCATGTGAACATTGTTGTCTTAACATGTATAGAATTTACTTTTCATTTAAAATGTAAGCAAGAAGTGGAGACTATTCACAATTTACTGGTAACATTCTCATTGTTGAAGGCGCTATATAGGATCTCTAGTCCCAGTAGAAAAGAAATAGCATATATGTATTATTTTTTTAAACAATAGGCTCTTTCTATGAAAGCATTGATTCTGGTTCAGTGTTTTCATAACAGCACAAAGTGTTGTAGGAATTACTGATGGTGCAGAACATTATCAGGTGCATACAGCATGATGCCTGCACTGTTTTCACGATGTAATTTTTGAAGAAACTCCAGCAAACTAAACCCTTTTGATGCAGCACTAGATAACAATATGGAACAAATAAAATGATCTAGGAGAAATGTTGCCTCTAGCACAAATGACTGAATCTCATTAATATCCATGCAGTTATCTGCAGACCACGAAAAATACATCGCTATGCATTAGCTGGCACAGATACCTCTATGCAGTACTGTCTTTAGGTTGTCTAGACATACACAGAGTATTTTCTGATTAAATTAACCTGTGTCAGGTTCTTAAGGTTATGTTTTTCTTTCTTGTGCATTTGTATCTAACCTGAGGGTGAGCCTTATTTTCAGCATCTGTCTTAATATAAATTTTGTGGTGATCCTCAGCACAAAGAAATTCTGCTTTAAATATTTTCATTATTACACTGTGCTTTGTAGACCAAATAGTAGCAAACTTCCAGTGCAACTTAGCCTTTTTTCCAGGACTGGGAGAAGGCTGGCTAACATCTTAAGTGAGGAGATAAGCACAACACAATCAAACTTGTAGGATACACACGTACCATGTACGTGTCAGAGACATTTGTGTGATAAATTACACAGACCATGTGGTAAATTGCAGTTTGCGCTTTTGACTGCCTCATCTACCCTCTGCTTACTAATCCATCTCCACTGGGACCACTTCTATCATTTAAAAGATCTGATCAACATCAAATAGCTCCCTTAAAAAAACCAAAAAACAACTTGCCACTATACATAAAGCAGGTTTATCTTATCATAGTAAATGCTGGACATGTCAGCAACCTTCAGCTAACCTATTTCATGTCATTTTAAAGGGCCATAAATGGCAAAAAAGAGTGGAACAATACATGAAAAGGCCTTTCCATAGCTCCTAACAGGGATCTTACTGTCCCTGGAAAAATCTGTTTGATGGGACTGAGAGGAGAGGTAAGGCTTGCAGCATAATCCAAAAATAGTACTTTACACTAAAAAAGAAAATCCAAAGCCCAAACAAAAAATAATGACAACAATACCAGAAAAAAAAAAAAAGGGAAAAAACCCCTCCCCAGTCCCCAGAACAGTTCTATGAACTCTCCAAGCCCTAAACCAGAAAAATAATCTGACATCTGATGCGATATTGAGACTAATATGCTAATTCCATATGGTTAGATTAATCCATTAATCACTGCTAAAAATAATTGTGTAGGTACCTAAATTAGCTGAATCTTTTTTTATGGGAAGCAAAGAAGAATAAAAGGCTTTATAACACTAAACGTAATTCCTGTGGCTGATAATTAGCACTGTGTTTAAACCCTCATCCTTACACTGCTACTTTCCCTTGAAAAAAGCAGAGCAACGTCCTCGTCTTCACTGAACACGGTATTAGCACCTCGGAACTGCACCGCTCTGGAGCCCAGACTTAATTAAATAACAAGGTTAGGATCAGACAATATATCAAGGTTATAAACTGGAGCACTAACCTTCTGGAGGGGAGACATTCTCAGCTTTCCAAAGGAAACAGGGGTTTGTGTCTATATTTGGAAGGTCCTGAGAGAACAAACTTCAGCATCAGCATAAATTAAGTACAGAGAAGGTAATTTAGGTAGAGTTTAGGTAGTCTCTTTCTGCCTGTGCCTTGGTTTAGGACTGGAGTTCCTGAGCAGGCAGTGGCAGCGCTGCCACAGACAATAACAGTATCAGAAAGGAAAGCAGGCCCATTTCCAGAAGCTTTGGGTCAGGCCCTGAATACTGTAGGTTCTTTAGGAAGGAACTTCACCTGAGCTTCAGCTTCAGCTCAGAATCCTTTCTGCCTTCCTCTCTCTGCTCAGCACTCTGTTTCATTGAGTTCAGTGGAGCTGACAGCATCTGGCTCCAGAGCTCACCCTGACACCAAGGACTTCTCTTAGATGTACTGTAGATACTCCAAAAATGCGCATCTCCACAAGAAAGAAGGCGAACATAGGCCAACGCCAAAAAGGAAGGGAGAAATTCTTGTCTTTTCTGAAAAATGTCTATACCAGCAGCACGTTGCCCTTTAGAGCAGCGAGGTCTGTTCATAGAGGAAGGTGCTGCACAGCGCAGGCAGAGGCTTTCTGTGCATGGAGAGACAGACTCAAAGAATTAGACTGTAAGTGTTTAACTGTAAGAGGGCAGATTGTCTGGAGTACTAACCCTGTTTGTCTGATAAGAACCAGGAAATACTACAAATAAGACAAGTAATCAATAGCATTCAGATTTCCAAGAGAACAACACAGAATAAAAACCTCAAACTCATTTAATTGTATTCCTGGAAAGTTTCTCTCTGTTCCAAATTACAAAACAAGTTGTTATGGTTTTGTAAAAAATATTCTTTGACTGTGACTGTTTTTCTAAATAGAAGATAAGCATCATTATTAAATTTTCATGCAAAGTACTATGCATGGAGCAACTCATTATGAAAAAACTATTATATTTGCAGAGTCAGTACTTGAAAGGTTAGTAGCACTTCACTGAAACAAAGGTTGAAAGGCCTGAAGATACAAAGTGAAAGCTTTGTTAAGCAATAAGTAAGGGAAGATGAGTTAACAGTTGCAGTGGTCTGTAGGGTGGATAAACCAGAAGAAATAAAGATTTATAGAAAAGTACGGTGAAGTGCAGCAAGGACAACTGGAATGAAAATAAGAAATGGAAAATTTAGACTGGGTACATCAAGAAAAAATTCTTATTGGAAAAATCTGTTAGATGGCCAAACAGCCTCCCAAAAGATATTCTGGAACTGCTGAAATTCTCTGAAACAGCTAAAATGAACCTACATACAACAGAATGGACCATAGTGGCAAGAGCAGTGTCAGGACTGGTGCTGAGGAAAGGGTGTCAACCTATGGTCACTTGCTTACATCACTTCATTTCACTGTCTTGACACTGCAGTGAAAGCCCCAAAATGTAGGTGGGAGGTACAGAACAAGCAGATGAAAGAAAAAGAAATCCACATTTACATAGTTTTTGTGCCAGTAGGTATATTAAAAAAAACCCCAAAACTGAAATGCCTTCATGGACCTCCAAAAAATATGTGAATTATACAAATGTGGCCCCTGACCAGCCCATGGGGGCAGGAATTCCACAAATAACTGCTTTTAGTTCCACATCAGTGAGTTTCCAGGCTGAAACTGGGTTTCTGTCTGGCAAACCAAATTTCATGACATCGGGTCAATTGTTCCTTTCCTGAAAGGCTTCATATCCTCTATGTGCACCCAGGCTGAGGTAACTGCCTCATGTCATATTTTGCTGGGAATAAGGTCTTGTCAGTTTAGGATTCCTTTATATCCAAACTTTCAGAAAAGACCTTTTCCATGTGTACATATAGTGAGTTTACTTTGTAACCAAAGCTTTCTCCCTTCTGATAGCAACGTCTGCTCATTCCAATTTACTCATTCAGGTTCTGCCACTGAAAACTGTACGCCAATGAACAGGATACCTGTGGATACCTCAGCTAATAGTGCTGCTAGCCATGCACAGCAGTTTCAGTTTTTAAGAACAGACACTTGGGCTCAGGCACACAGCATAGCTGCTAAGAAAGAACCCAGCTATATGGTGAGGTTGCAGTTATTGGGGAACAGATTGAAAACTGAAACTATTTTGGGCCTGGCACAGGGGTAAGAGCTGAAGATACGAAGGAGGAGGGATGATACTGTAAGGGAAGACTCTTCAGCTCTCTGGTGGCTTCACATG
Organism: Oriolus oriolus; assembly: GCA_013400235.1. NCBI lineage: Eukaryota > Metazoa > Chordata > Aves > Passeriformes > Corvidae > Oriolus > Oriolus oriolus. The sequence continues at coordinate 364,120 of VXBT01009551.1, forward strand.
TGATCATGTGCAGCAGCACTTTATTCCTTTGGCAAATAGGGAAGTGCTTTCTTTGGGTTAAGAGTTGCTGGTTCCATCAGCAGAATCTAATGCTAAGGATGTTTCCCCAACGCACATGTTCATATATCTGCACACACAGCTATGGAAGCTGCTGAGGAAAACTCATCACTGCTCAGTTCAAGAAGAAGCCTTACAGGCAAAATGCAGAAGAGGCAGAAGAGCCACCAGCATTGTTCTTCAGTCAGCAGGCCAACCCCATTTGAACAACAGCCTGGAATCAAGAAAAAAAAAAGGTCAAAAGGGAGTAACAGTGAACAATGCTGCCATCCAAGGTGGTTCTTTGATTTCTGCTTCTCCTGTGAAGATAGACAAATGTGAGTTCAAACTGGTATGGAGCTGGAAAGCACAGACATCTGATGACTGGCCATTTTCGTATCTGCCAATAGGATTTTAATATTGAATTTTTATTTAATACCAAATTTTTATTTAATACCCACTTCTTAGTAACTGGATCCCTAATACCACTACTATTTTGATATCAGGGTACTTTATGATCTCACATAATGATAGAATCAGTCTAAAGTTAACTCTAGCTCCTGATTCTAGCTCCTTATGTGCCCTGGTGTCGTAATTTTTGGACAGCTGTACAGTTATATTTGTTGTCAAAGGTTTGGAAAAGTATTGTATGGTCCTTTTCTGGCTGAAAAAATAACCAAAGACCATAAATCAGACAAGCAAATTACCTTATAAGAAAAAAGCTAGCAATTATTATTAAAAAAAATGTATTTCATTAGTTTGCAAATGTACACATTTATGGCAAAATCACCATGACTATTTTCAAACAGTAATACTTGATCTAATATTGACCACATTATTATTAGACTGGAACTAACAGTGTCTCATCACTCTTGGGGAATTGTATGACCGGTGTTATGTATTCTGTTGCACTTTGAGAATAGAAACACTCCCAACTTGTTTGCACCAAAGTATATTTATCCTTTATACTGCTATTCTGGAAGGATCTTTTCATAGAGACTGGTGATTATCCTTCAACTTAAAAATTATTATCCCTTACTTTTATGGAACCTAACGCACATCCGAAATGAACCTGACACCTCTCTGCTCTTGAATGATCTTTCTCAATTATTTTAAGAATGAAGTCTACCACTAGAAAAATTATAAATTATAGAATTCTCCCACTCCCAGGTTTACTTTGATTCTGTGCAAATTTGCCAGAATGAAAAGATTACATCTTTAGTAATCAGGTGAAAAAAAGTACATTGAGGTTTTTTAAATTAAAATATTTCTTTTGACGAAGGGATTAGCCTAAGTTTGCACACTCAGTGTAATTAGTGCATATGGTCCAGCTGTGAAGAAATAGCTGAGGACTTCTAACTTATTATTAATTAGGCTCATTAAAATGCAAGTAAGAGAACGATGCCTAGATAAACAATACCTTATGTCATAAAGTCATTACTTGACAAGAGCTAGTCTTGCTAACAGAAGTCATTACTGATATTTTAAAGGAGCTTTTTTTTTAGACTCCATGGGTGCCAGTTAACTACTTTTGACTGACATCAAGGACAGACATGCAAAGCTGTAAGGAGCCAGCCGTACAGCACAGCAATTCTTTTCACATCATTTCAAAATATGTCTGGCTGAGGTCAAAGGTTGACAACCAAATGACAGGCCTTCTTCAATTGCTGTGGTGTCACAGCAGGAGTGTGTCAGGGAAATTTTCCTGGGCCCCTCTGTGAATTTTTACATGTTCACATTTCTTTCCTTGTCTTGTAAGTGGGACAGGATTGGCAGATTTGTGATTAACACCTCAGAAGGAGAAGCATAAACATCATCCCAGGTTGGGAGCTCATGGTAACTGCAGCTAATAATCAAAAGGTTCTCCTTCCACATTAGCAAAGTACAAGAGACCAGCCTTTTATTTGTGTTCATTTGTATTAGAAAAGGGATGTGAGATTAGCAAGGGCTTTAGCTGTGTACATTGGTAGGACTTAGAGCATTTCTCACTATCAGCACATCTCCCAGCGATATTGGTGTAACGAGCATTGTCCTCCAGACAAAGACAAAAAGAAGATCTATGCATTAAATACCAACAAACCACACACCAAACTGCTCTCAGAGTTTTATAAATTTTTCCTTTTCTCTAAAGTCCATACATGCTAACTTACAAACAGTTCCACTGAAACAGCCTCGGCTGAAAATGCATCAAAAGCCGCTATTGACGGGTGCTGAAATGAGGGTCTGCCTTTAACACAGGGTCAATTGATAAGTGACTGACCCAGACTTTTGACTGACATGAGGAGCTGTCAGGCAAGGTGCATCATTCTAAGTGGTGAGTAAGCACTGAAGAGATCTGAGCCACTGCTCTGTTTGGCAAAATAACTTGTGATAGAAAGAAGAGGTGAGAACCAGACTGCAATAAAGTGAGAAATCAAGGAAGGTAATTTTACCTGGATTTGGACAAGAGTGACAGAATAGAGACTTCCCATTCTCTGTTTACCAACCCCATAAAACATTCTGTCTGATGAATAAATAAAAGAAATAATGTCTTGAGTGTATCTGACCACCACCGTGGATGCACTCTTGGCAAGAGTTATGATGTGCTTCAAAAGCAAAACCAGCTTTGCTCTAACCACTGGAAACTCCCATGAACTTGAAAATATCCTGTCCCAGTCTTATGGCATCTGTTTTCACTTCAGAGTAAAGGGAAGACAACAAAAGCTAGACAAGACCATCTTGGCTCATTCTGCCTTTGTTTACTCTTTAAGCACAGGTGGAGAAAAGCAATAGGACAGAACAGATAACAAAGTACAATATGTTTGAAAGTGAGGAATTAGTTAAAGCTGAAGATACCACCAAAACCCAGCAATTAATGAAGAGAAATTATACTCAAACTATATCATACATATTTAGGTTTAAATTCTAAGCATATGAGGGAAAATCCTTATCTGATCAACTCTAATTGAGTGTCTCCTCTCCACTCTAATACCTATCTCCATTGCCTGCAGAGTACAGGTAAGATTTACATATGAACAAAGTGAAAAAAGCACCTTCAGCCTCAAGAACCTAGAAAAACGCCACAAATCTGCCAGTTCCTGATATGTATCCTCTTTTTCAAGTTGGTCCATTGTATGACCAGACTTTCCCACTGTCTTTTGGACAATGTGAGCATGCAACCTGATAGCATGTAACATGTGGCTGCTATAAAATCAGTGGTCTTGTAGGTGTCTATAGGTCACGACCTGTATGTCAACGAAGCACAGCCAGTTGCCCATGAAATTATTATCTAATGGGTGCGCCCCAGCACACATTAGACCACATGTAGAACACTGTCTTGTCTTGGTGGCCCTCAGCTCAAGACCCCACGACCTGTAAACCAGCCTGGGATAGAAAACCTAGACTATTGCTATGCGTATGAAACAGAAGGCGAAAAATCACCTGAGAGGAAACTCTTGATTTTTCCATATGGTCAAGAGGAAGTGCAGCTTCACAGGCTGCTCTTGAATCCATCACCAACCACCTAGTCTGAAGATGTCATGAGTGACCAAATCTGTTCTGGAAGCTGGGACTTTTTTTTTTTGCACAGCTAACCCTTTGTTTTCATGAAGAGTTTAATGTGAGCATCTGATAGCAAATCAGAGTGCATTCATCAGTTTATGTCTTTTATAGAGTCCAGTTGTGAGAACACTAATTTTTAGAAACAAAAAATTCTTCTTTCCAAGAATATTTCACAATATTCTCTCAAAAGAAGTTGTTCACATACACAAGCTAATTCGTAATCTTACCTGAGAAAGTATGTCCATGAATAAAGTAAATATCTTCAAAATATTTTTTTTCAAAACGCCTTTTTTTCCCAAATATTTTAAATCTTCATCTAGGTAGTGCTATTCTAGAGTTGTCTTAATGGGTCATCTTGAAGACTCCAAAGATTCTTTATGTTTATCACTGGAGAATAATTAAGACACAGAAACAGCGGAGTGTGAAAAGCCAGCTTCCCTGTATGCTTTAGAAATAATTGTATTCTATATAAATATATATACAGTAAATAATTGTTTACCTGAACAAACAACAGTAAAAACAGAAGAAACAGTGACTGTCCGCAGCACAACAAGAGGCTTGCGAGGCTGGAACTTCAGCCTGTTCAGATGCGCTCGCCGTACTGTGGGAAACACTTCAGCAAATACTCTGAAACGCGATCAGAAACGCGAAGCAGAGGTGAGGATTGCTGAGCAGCACCTGCGACAAGCCCTGATTGAGCAAACACTGAAATAATTAGGAACAGTCGCGCTGTGGCAAAGGCGCGATGGGCTGCCAGGCCAGCCTGGCCAGACACGGCCATCTCACAGCTCCTGCAAGCTGCCCCACCGCCCAAGCTGGCGGCTGGCCCCTGGGAAGCTGAACCACACTCGTATCCCATCAAGGTGTCTGCAGGGACGCGGGCCGGACGTCTCGGCCCGCTGAGGCAGTGGCGGCTTGGGCCGAGGGGCGGCAGGAGCGCCGGGCGCACGTCAGGCCTGTCCCCGGGCCGCGGGGCCCTGGCAGCTGGGAGAAGGTGCCTTGCCCTCCATTTCAATGCTGCCAGCATCCTCCGTGACCTTCCCTCTCCCTTCCCAGCACACGCTGACACATCCAGCCTAAATTTGCGTCTCGCATCACCTCAGGATACTCATGGCTAATTTCATTATTTTGGAGAGAAAATGCAAATGAAGCCAGACAGCTGGTGCTTTCCTCGTGGCGAGGAGTGATGGAGGGGCCTGAGGCCTACCTCATCAGAGGCTCTCATACCCGTCTGCTCCGACAGGCCCTGGCGGGAGGAGAGCGGGGAGGCTGGGGGAGCAGCGGGAACAGATGGCAGGGAAGGTAGGAAGATGGAGAAGCGAGAGGGGCCAGAGTCGTTCGGAGGAAGAGGCAGTGTCAGTTACCTGTGGGCTGAGGCAGCCTCACAGGACAGCTCGGCATCTCTCAACCTCCCCTGCCTTGCAGAGCTGTTTTAATTCGGTGGGGATATGAAAGGTGGTCGCTGGTCAGGTGCTGCACAGTGGCCTTGGATTCAGGATATTTTAGGGTCTGCTAATACTGCCTTAAACCAGCAAGGACCTCAGTTTGCTCCTAACCCTGGCCGATTGACTGATAACTCCTTCTGAAAACACTGTAACTCTAAATCCAGCAGGTTCAGAGGTTGTTTTTTAAATCCCTTTTCAAGAGTACGCAAAGACTTAGAGAAAAAATATTTTCCCCAATACACAAGAGGGAGAGATTTTAAATCAATTCCTCCAATTATTCATGGAAGAAGGAAGGGAAAACAAAATCATGCCTGTAAAAAAGTCTGTCAAAACATTGTCTGATAAAGCACCTTTACAAGAGGCCTGCAAGAGTAATGCAGCTCAGCACAGACTGCCCAGCAGTTCTCAGCAGTTCAGCCCAGCTTGTACCAACACATTCCACAGAAATGTTCCCTGACGCCTAAAAAGGTAACGATATCAGGGGCATCTTAGTTGGTAGGAGTTTTTATACAGTTATTTTATTATTATTCTTATTTTTAGTGAAGTTGTTTCTGGAGAGGTCTGAAATCTTCTTTCATTTGACATACCTGCAGGCAAATAGCAGGTGCAGAATTTTTTAATACATTAATTGGAGAGGTAGGTGCTTTCCAGGGAGCAGATCTCTCCCTCTCTCTGTCTCTCTCTCTCTGGGTGGTAACTTTTTAACAAATCAGTAAAAGAAAAAATAGATTTGAAGAGGTTAAGTTGAATGAGGAGCATTTTCAAGCATTAAGAAGGAGCTAGAAAAGGCAAGAAAACTAATGCCTTAAACATACATAGCCCTGTCCTCTGAAACATTTTAACAAATTAATTCCCAAGACTTCACTTGTGTCCTATGTTATAAAACCCCGCCAACTACAGACCCCCTCTACATCTGTGACAGAGTTCTCAGATTCCTCTGTTTAGTAATTACTCAGATCTGGCTAGAAATTGTAATAATATACCAATTGGTTATAACAGCTAATCACTGATTCATTAGGTGAGTAAGCAGAAGGTCAGTATTATCACTGAAGCAGATTCACAGATTTCAGAGAAGATGATGGATGCTCTGCTCATAGACCTAATAACTGGTGTCTGGCAACACAACTAATAACACAGGATTCAAGAGACTCTTTGTTCCCAGTGCTTTTAAGATACAGATCTGAAGTTAAACTGCTACTGTAAATCTTGTGGCCATCAGTTCAGAGATATCCAGGCAAATACAAGTTTTAGATCCCGTTCAGTCTAGGGTGCAAAGGGCTGCTGAGGGCTGTTGCTGTGGAACAAACCACTTCCCTCCCTGTTCCCCACCCCTCACAGACATCCATACAAAGCCAGCCAGCTTTCCAAACAGCTAATTTGTCTTACTTGTCCATCTCTCTCCCACATGAATATTCTCATGGGTTATGTGCTTCCTCCACTACTCAAGTTTCTTCTATCTCTTTCTACACAAGGTTATCCAATACCTTCCCAGCTTTCCTTCCTTTTGGTCAACAATGCTGACAGGCAGAAGGGCTCCTCCTCAGAACCCTGCCCACACTGTTTTTCTTGCAGATGCTGTGTCTCATGAATGTAAAAGGCTTTTCCTATTCCTTTTCAACCTTTCCACTGTGTCCCTTCCTTTTTCATACAAGTCTGCAGTAAACTTTTCTCCCCTTCTCAGTCCCCATCTGAGTCTGCTGCCATCAGTTGCTTCATTCAGTTCCTCCCCTTAGTTCTCTCTGATTCTGACTGACAGCCTCTTCTCTCTTCTCTTGCCATCTTTCTCCCTCTCACACTGCAGCATCCATGATGAAGGATCAGCTGATCATCAGCTGTGTTTCCCTGTCTTAATGTCGGCGATTGAAACGGA
>VXBT01009554.1:0-18693 GCA_013400235.1 Oriolus oriolus
GCTAAGAGGTCATCGCGACAGTCCTCATTTAGGCTTCAACTGCATTTTAAAGTAAAGAGTAGCAGTACAAGGTCTGGTAGGAAATATTGCCCATGGTGAAGATTCCAAAGGCTTTGACTTGTTATTAAAATCTTCACCTTGTAACCAGCTTTGCCCAGGAAGAAAACAATATTTACTTTTAGATATGTTGATAAGCTGGTTATGCATGAATGGACGACTTTTCTATTTACAGTGACTTCTCCATCGGTATTGTCAATGCGCATGTAACAAACTCATTAAAGCTGTACTGAAGTGTGAGTGCAAGACTAAATATCTGTATTTTTGTACCTGAATAAAAAAGGTTATTGAATATCTTGAAGATTACTGAAACATTGTTTAGCCTGAAAAACTGGAAGAACAGTAGAAAGGATTTTATATATCCTTTTTACATACCCTTCATATGTAAAGTAGGACATATGAGAGTATTGCAAGGAGCACCATGTGCTTAGCATTTGGATACGGAAGTGGTGCAAGGTAACCATCATTCACCATGCAAGTAAATCCCTTGGAGAACTAGCTTTAATCCAGTACTGGTATCATATAAGCATCAAAGAAAAGATTTATTATTCTTTCTTTGGTTTTCACTCATATAAATTTTAGAGGTCTTTTGCTATGTATAACCAACTCTTGTAATTCATCTCCTGCATAGGTAAACAAACCCATTCTCCAAAGCAGGAAAATGTCCCAAGTTTCTCTGAATTTGAAAGGTGTTGCTTTTAACAAATTTTCCTTAAACACACATTCACCACAATTCCTTCTTCCCCAGCAGGTAATTTCTCAGAAAAATTTGGCTGACTTAATTGGTCTCACCTTTGATTCTAGAGAAGCTCAGCTCCAGAGTGTTTATCCAGCAGTTGTAACACAAAGACCATTATCCAGTTTCTACATGATAATTAGCCCAACTTCTAAGGGGCCTCAACTGGTTTCCTTCTTAAAGAAGAAGCCAAATGTTGTGATATAACTTCAGAAAAATATCTTAATTAAATCTTGGGAAGTACAGAATACCCAGGAGACCAGAAGATCAAAATCGAGTTTACACAAAAGAGGAAATGCTAAAATTGCTGGAAATTGCAATTGAAAAGATGAAATAGTTGTAAAAGAGAAAGAATGTGAGTTCATGCTTTCCTTCTCTGGAAACATTTCTTTTTATGAATCTGCTCACACAGTACTGTGTAAGTTCAAACATTTCAACAAAGTTAAAACATCGCTTTTACCATTGTGCATACACAAGACCAAAAAAACTCACTTCACATATCCTTCAATGCTCTGTTCAACTGTGTAAATTACACAGGTTTAGGGAATCAAGTAGTCGAAGCTCTTCTTTTCCTAATAGATGGAGGTTTCAGAAAATTTAGGAAAAACGGATTAAATAAGGTGCATATTTCTCTTTACTAGCAAAACCCAATCTATTGTGGAATTGCAGCATTTTAAAAATAAGTACAAAATCTCTTATAATCACTGAATAAATGCAGGGGTTTAATATTGAGTATTTATATCTATTCCCTTTCTTTGTGTATGACCTAAAGACAGTACAATTCAAGGCACAAGTTTATTACAGCTGAACAGTAAAATAAATCTTGTTAATGAGAATTTGCTTGAACCCTGTTCTGAGTCATATTGAGGTAGAAGTGCTTCCCTGAAAGATTACCTTGCAGTAAGTATTCATCCTCCTGAAACATAAATTCTGCAAATTATTTTCATATGGGCTAAAATGTAGCTCAATCAGCAAAGAATGAGCAGTTCAAATAATGGAAAGGAGAGAGGATTAAAAAAAAAAAAAGTGGGCCTTGCAAATAATATAATCACAGGGAATCTGCCTGGTACTGCCTGTTTATAGACTTGATTGTTTTAGCAAGATTATACCCTTGGAATGACTTGTGAGCTTTAAGAGAGAAAAAGGCATCTCCATGGCAGCTACTAAAACAGAACTTTTACATAGAACAAGAGAATAAGGATCTTTTACTAGGTAAGTACATCCTTGTCTAGGGTAGAAAGGCACAGCAATCAAAACCAAAGAGTCAGCTTGGAAAATGACAGACAAAGAAGGAAGCTGCAACACCACTGGAGTTTTTATGAGTAGCCCAAACTGCAATTTACTCCAAAGAAAGCACTGTCTGCAAATGGTGAGCAAGGCACTGGTTTAAGCACACAGTCGGATTGGGTAAGCACTTCCCCAGGGTGAATAATCTGTACTGGTTTTTGCTGGGATAGGGCTGGATTTCTTCATAGTAGCTCTTACGGTGCTCTGTGTTGGATTTGCAACCAAACAGCACTGATAACACAGGGATTTTTTAGCTATTGCTGAGCAGTACTTGTAGAGTGTCAAGATATCCTGGGTTACAGTGTAATATGTAACCAAAAGCACGTATTCTATTATCATCTTCACAAGCTGTTAAAGGAGGTGGGGCAATGTTTGTTATCTCCTATCATGACTCATCCTTGATAACTCCCTCCAGGAGCTATCTCTGTTTAATGGGCCATCAAGAACCTACCGCGTGACTCACAGAAGTACATCAGCCCATTGTGAGATGCTCCACCCAGGGGGGAGGAGCCAAGCATTTCCACCTGTATATAATCTGGGCTTTTGGAACAGCAGATCAGCCCTTACCTACTGGACTCCCAGAGGACAAGAGCTACTGTTTGGACCTTCAGGTAAAGACCAGGCCCTTCTTTTCTACAGGATCACGGCTTCCACAGGACCATTTCATCTGTACTGCTACCACCACCCTGACTAACAGGGTGTCAGGTTGTATTCTGACTCTCTCAGTGCCCTTGCACTATTGCATTTATTTTCTTTTTATTTTTTTCTATTAAATTATAATTCTGACTTGCTATCTCCCACTGGATTGTTTTTCAAACTAGTACACAAGGCCTTTTCTGCTTTTTTTCCTCCCTTTTGCCCTTCCCATCTTCTCCAACATCCTGCTGTGGGGGAAGGAATGAGTGCTTGTGTGGGGCTCAGGTCCCTACCAGGTTTAAACTACAGAATTGTCTTAGACTGAAGTTGATCAGATGACTGATAATAATTCTAAACAAAAGGCAAATGCAAACAGAATACTTTCAGTGCATCACCTCTAGAGTGATTCAAAAAAAGTTAACCTCTTCCAACAAATGTTATCCACTTGTATGGTTATCCAATCCAGAGCAATGTGAACAGCAAGACACACCTGAGAAAGTGCAACACACAAGATAGCTGATGGCAAAAGTAAAAGAGGAGGGAAAATAATTTTTAAAATGCGTTGTGATGGTAGTATGATATATGACCTCAGAAGTGGCTTGTGTTGTAGCAGGGTCTGTACAAACTTTGCAGAAGAATTTTCCTACCCTATTTAAAACTATCAGATAATGAAGGGAACAAACAGGCAGAGGAAGAAGCAAGTAAATATTGCAATTACACAGAGCCACAGGAAATTTTTGTTAGGCTAGTCATGAAAGCCAGGTATGCAGATCAGCATGGTAATTTCTAACTTCTGAACAGGAAAAGAATAGAGCCTCTCCTCTGAGTATGAACACTACGATGTCAAGGTTCATGACTTTGCTGGTTGTAAAGCAACAGTATTTCCATACCACACTATTACTTACCACATCATATTTAAAATTTTCTACTAAAAATGAATTACAAATGTACATTCCCAATTCCCAGACACAGTTCTCACTGGGTCTTACCTGTACCACCTGCAGATGCAAAGGATCCACAAAGAAGAAAAATTCCTTTTCAGACAGAAAACACTGTCCTTAACACTTAAGAGACAGATAAATATACCAAGAAAGTAACATTAGAATGTGAATCCAAGCAACTTCTTTGGAAAGCCTTTAGCTTCCAACAAACATCTTATGAACTTCCAGATTTCTGCAGCCTTTGAGAGCAAGAGGATAAACCATGCAAATAAATGGTTGTGCTACCCACACCTACTGACTTGTCTAACTGTCCAACCTTTATTTAGTATTTCAACCAATTTTGAATGACCCTCCAGATGTTTGCTTATCTGCTTTGTCAGGTCCCATTCCTCTAACAAGAATTTTGGCTTCCAGAACTAAGGGATTGCTCGCAAGAGTACCTACATGAAAAGGTCCTTACCACAAGCTAACCATGAAACCAAACCAGGAGTGTAGTAGCTGTCCTGATCCAAAACAATGACAAAGACCTTCTGAAAATCAGAGACAGTTGAGGGTTTGTACCCAAATATGTTCCCAGACATGTTCACTTCACTGGCACTAAGTACGCTGTGTTTCAGTACTGTCTGATTTGTCCAAGGAAGATACAGGACACTGTTTAACAAACGAGCAGGAAATTCTGTAAGAGGAAAGTAAGCGAATTATAATCATCAGGGTTTGTAAGAAAATGGGGATATTCTTTTGAAGGAGGAAACAGACACAAAAAATTCTTGCAGCACATTCAGCCAAGCTTACTGAGGTGAGCATATGTTTTCCATACTCTTTCTTCAAAGTACACAGAGATCCTGCCAGCAAAGTTCTGAACTGATGTTTTGTTTAACTACTACTTTACCATAAACTTACCTCATCAAAGCTTTTTATACACACAGGAATAAGGTCAGGCCTTACTCGCTGATGTATATCCAGAAAAAAGCATCACTGAAACCTATAGATACTGTTTGTGCATACAAATCACACACATTCTTAATACTCACTTGTTTACCTAACTAAGGAGTTTAAGTCCATACAAAGAAAGGGCAATAAAAAGCTCAAAAGGAAAAAATATATCACATATGTAAAATAAATTATATAGGAGCTATTAATTTGCAGAGTCAAGCTAGAATTAGGATTTAAATGGTTATTGAAATATATTTTGTTTTTTCCTGTCCTTTGTGTACTATAAAAGATTTGAGAACAGTATGGCATTTGGGATTGCAGTTTTGGTCTTACAGCTATGAAAATATATAACCAAAATTACTTGTGTAGCTATTATGGACATTCTTGGGGAAAGTTATTTGAATTTCCACATAGTCTGGCAACACATTTGCAATTATTTTGTTTTATTTAGAACTCATGTTTCATGATATGTAATTATAATTAAAAAGCTGTTTCATATTTAAATTTGACCATTTGTAATTTTTGTTTAAAAGCTGGGTATTGAAGTGAAAAATAATAGAAAATAGAATTATTTCAATGTATTGAGGATGGTATTATGATTACAACTGATTTTTGTTTCTGTAGCAGTTTTTATTCCAGAATTGCAACATGTTAATTACAGCTTCTGTTCAAAAAAGCCTTTGTCTCCAGGAAGGCTGTTTAGCACATGTTTAGTGAGATTTATGCATGAGCTTAAATTTATGTTCATTTTAATGTGATTTCCTGAGCAGTGGTGTGACTTTAGCACATAAGTAAGAGAGGTTTTTTGCTTTACAATTAACTAAACTTCACAGTGACCCTGAGGTCTTCTCAACTCACATCTCTTTAATGAATTTTGCTCTACTGTAATTCAGAGAAATGAAATACAGACAGATCAAGATACACATTTTTCCTTAATCTTGGGGCAGATTTCAGACCTGGGATTTTCTCAGACCTAGGATTTTTCTGACAAAGATGACTTAACTGTGCAGAAGTGGGAACACAAAACCAAATCTGAGGTTACTCATTTCCTCGTTCTTTCAGATTTGACTCTAAAATTGCAAAAATTAGCTTGCTGTGGGAACATTACCTCTCTGGTCACAATGCCAGTAAGAGTCATTACAGCTTCACAAAGTCAACAAACACATAATAAGAATGCAAACCTTTAAAGGACATACAGAGACGTAAAACTATGCTCTATTCCGTCACTGTTAAACGTGCTTCCGGAGCTTCCCTTTAGGTTATACTTAGGAGTCCTGTGCAGAGTGATTTAACCAAGTAACACGTCTAAACCAGACAGTTCCATTCCCAGTACCAGGAACCCAGTAGACACAAACCTGATCTCCTCTAGAGGTGGACAAACATATTCATCAAAGAATCATAGAATGGTTTGTATCAAAAGTACTTTTAAAGGCTATCTAGTCCAACCTTCCAACCATGAGCAGGAACATCTAGACCAGTTTGTTTAGAGCCCCCAGCAATGAATCTGAGTCAACTTCCTAAATCTCATCAAGATGGCACTTATTTTCCTTTCTCAAAATGTAACTTGAAGACTATTGCAGTAGATCATAAGAAGGGTTGGATAGTGAGCAAAGGGAATGAAAAATCCACTCTCCTGCACTTGGTTTGTTGGTGATTGCCCAGCCCTCTAATTTATCGAGGTTTCTCTGCAGGGCCTCTCTGCCCTTGAGGGTGTTGACAGCTCCTCACAATTTAGTGTCATCAGCAAATTTACCTTTGAATCCTGCATCCAGGTTGTTAGAAGCTGTTGAAGAGCACAAGGCAGAGGATAGAGCCCTGTAACCCCGCTAGTGACCAGACACCAACCTGATGTCATCCCATTGCCTGTATGCATATGGAAGGTTTGTCAAAGGAAAATCAACTGGAAAAATTGGAAATCAATTGGAAAAATCATGCTGATGATAAGCAGAAAATAAGTCATTTAATAGTAACTGACCCATTGTCATGAATGAGGGCACAGACTCTTGCTTCTTCCAAAGAGAATCAAGTTTATTGCCATCAAGCAAGGCCTTATATACTGTACAACTAGGTAAGGCTTTAATACTGTGCTAAAAATACTCTGGGTAAAATTATGCTTCTTAACATTCTTGTGAACTAAAACAAACACATATTGGCAGCATACTACCTCCTGTGTTGCTGTCCATGCGTCCTCTTGACCAGTCAGCACTCTGATCATGCGGTGTCCACGCGCAGGTTACATAACTTGTTTTTAGTCTTCATGTAGGCTGTACATTTCCCAAAGTGCTTTTCATGAACAGAAGTGAACAAAGGCCCTTTATTCTATAAGACTTCTTGTCTCCTACAGCCCATGGCACTTAAGCACTTTGAATCAAGTATATTTGTACATCCACTTTTCAAACACACTGGAAAAGTGGTGATAATTCCTATTTTCTTGAGGATTAACAAAAACCATGATGTAGGAACCAGGCAGAAGAGAGGAGAGGGATTTCTGACAGACTCTGCCAACAGTTCCTTTCTGATCTAACTGTTCTGAATACAGGCTCATTACCCAGTGCTAAGCATCAATAGACACCGAGGTATTTCTACCTCTTATTCTAGTTTGCACAAAGGAGGGAGGCAGTTGGTAACCCACACTCTTTACACTCTTTATATGTCTCAACAAACAGGGGCATCAGCATTCATTGGTTACAGATTACATAATTTTTCATTAGTTAATACTCAAACCCCTCTTTGCTTATTTTATCTCTTGCTTCTAATGTTAATTAGTCCTCATGTGCAGTTCTTTCCTCCAGTTGAGTCAGGGGCTCATTTTTAGTAGGTGGTCAACCAGCCAGTTACTGCAATCTCCCACTGCCATAATTATCTTTTCCCCAGTTACTGCTCAGTTCTGCTCACTTCCTTCCTGATGGCTCTCACCCAGACAGCTCATTCATTTTGGGATTCACTTCCCTATTTCATAAAATAAAGAATTAGCCAAGTAATTGCTTAATCAGCTCTGCCTATCTATAACTACTTATTAACAACTAAAAAAAAAAAATTGCAAATTTTGATTCAAGTCTTGAGGGCTCAAACCTTGAGGGGCTTGATATTACAACCACTGTGAGTACAACAGAGCACTCATTCAGTGCAACACCTAATGCATAAAATTGTTGAAAAGCACTAGAGGTTTTGTCATTTTAAACCACAACTCTTGACTGTCCCACGAGCACAAAGGGCTGGTGGGAAGCAGGGAGCAAGCAGCACAGCGCAATGTTTATTAAGCCAACATCTGGGTTCTGTCCCAGCTTCAATTTCTAATTTCAGAACTTAGCCTCAAGCAATGTGTCATTACTTGTTGCCTTGCTTTTCACAGTTCTTCAATGTTTTTAATTCTGTAGATAGAGTTCTCACGCACTTTCTGTAAACATAAGCCACGTTATTCTAACCGGCCTGAGATGTTTTCATTCTTTCTCCTAAGGCAGAGAAGTTTGATTGATTTCTCCTTTGACCTATGTGGTTGAGGGGTGGTAATGTCACCCTCCAATCCATGAGGTTTTCTAAAAGTGTATGAAATAAAGAAGCGGCCCTTCGGGGCTGGGAGCTCCTTGCTCATTTCTCTCTTTCACCTGACTGGCATCTGTGTGTTCCTTTGTGTCCGTGTGCGACAATTACTTTTCTCATACTGGAGTAAGAACAACTTAGATAATCACAGTAACACCATTTTTGCAGAAAATCTCATTTCCCAAAGTAGAACGCAAGTCACCTTGCCCAGCCTCCGCTAACACTCACAGTTTGAAACTCCCTCTGCTCTAGATATAATAAAACTTTAAAAACATGGGCTTTCTGTGAAGCTGGCAGCCACATTTCTCTACTCAAATAGTTAATGATCTTGAACAGACACTTATTTCTCTAAATATGGTATTCAAAGAGGGTACCTGAGAGGTACTTTCCATTTGGGATATAGTTCTGGTGGATCTGGCAGTGAAAGGTGAACTAGAGATTAGCATTAACTCTGGTTTGTGACTGGTATCTCTGAATGTGACAGATTTAATGCTTTCCCATGACCTGAGCACACAAGTCTACAGGCTCTCAGAGATGGCAGCTTGCCTTCTGAAGGTCTCAAACAGCTTTAGATCTGAAGGGAAAAGATGATACAGATAATTCTCACCTCTTCCAGTACTTTTTCAATACTTTGAAAGAGAGACAAATTGAAGACCAAAATGCCAGGTGGAGAGACTGGTACATTGATGAAGTTACTAAATCTGGGGTTTGTGGATTTTTGGTTATTTTCTAGGTGTCTGGTGCTCTGGTTGAGTTACTGAAGAACAGTCCAAATGCCCTGACACCCTAAACTCAGATGCTGCCATGAAACTCCCACTGTATTGCAGATACTTTAACTGGCTACAGAAAGTCAGAAGCTGCTCTGATTTGTGACAACAACAAAACATTATTTTACAATATACTTAATAAAAGCATAATAAAACCATTATTAGTACATTAATTATAATTAAATTACCAGTTTATTAGTATTGAAAATTGGCATTGTATGTTATTTCTTATGCTATTATCAATAATAATAAATATTTAGCTTTATAAAGCTGCACATTGGCAGAAGATGCTTTCTTAAATATTTGTTTTGCTTGACATCAAAAGCAGGAAGTCTAAATTGTTTCCCACCAAGAACATCCTGGAAACCCTCCCTGGGAATTGCAGTCCTCTCAGAAATACCACACTCCATCACAGAACACTTATTTAAAGCACTTGGAAGAACATGAGGCTGACACAATGTATGAGAACCATCCTGCAGTCTGACCAGCTTGCTCTTTTGCCATCTTGATGTCATTTGTCATCTTGCCAAGACATTCATTCCACCTTTCACACCATTATTCATAATGAAAATATTTATTATTTTTGTTTGAACACTCTGATCAGCATGATTTTGCAGAGTACTCATTGATCCTTTTAGATTTGTGTTCACAGAGGTGTCTCGAACTAATGTGAGCTGGCAGATGATGCCCTCAGTGACCAGGAGGTTGTCGCAAACACTGCAGTCAAATAGTAGGTCTGATGACAATGTGGCATGTATATTTTCTTCTAAATTGAATTAAGTCCAGATTGGCCAGAGCTCTGAGCAACCTGATCCAGTGAAAGGAGTCCCTGCCTATGGCAGGGGGGTTGGAATGAGAAGATCTTGAAGGTCACTTCCAATTCAAAGCATTCTATGATTCTATGAAAATAATGTCATTTTGTCAAGCCAGTCCCAAAGACAGGAAGGCCCCTCAGCAGCAGGAAACCTCTCCATGGAATTCTAGCAGACCAGAAAAAAAGTGTTAAATTAAATCCATCCATTACATGAAAAGAAAGGACAAAAGAATGCAACAATAGGTCTTTCTTGCCATGAACTGTAAATGTAAATGTAAATGTAAAAAGATGAGGGAAAGCAGCACTGTGGCCATATACTGCACTGTCCTAAGAGCTAATGCCATCCTGCAATCCTAAAAGATGGTGGAGCCTGTTACAGAGATACCACTTCTGAAATATGACATGTGAGATGCATGTTCATGAAGGATTGAGGAACACTGGGGGGAAATGTTGCTTCAAGTTCAGCTTGGCTGTATCATTCCTCCGCCTCCATCAATAACACTGAAGGAGATGTAACACTAAGCTTTGGCCCGCTCTGCTATGTCCATTCTTATGTTCAAGCTTACATATTTTCTGGATTTTTTACCAGGGATTTCGTTTTCCTGAAGTGCTTCTCTCTTTCTTTTTTTGAATAGTGAGGCTCATCAGACTGCTGTCTGCTAACATTCTTCTGTCTCTCAATGATCCATCAGCTGATATTCTTCCCTGAAAACATTTCAAAGTATCTGAAAGATATGCCTAGACTTCATAGGCATTTCATCTTTCAAATCTGGCTTCTCTATTACCTATAGTTTTTGAAAAGCTACTTTCTACTATTATCTCTTCTGTTGTTTTTAATAGAGGCTACTTCTGTACAGCAAGCTTTTGAACTCACGCTTATTAGATGGTTATCTTCTGGGATATCTGCACAGATGTGTGAGGAAAGACCTCCCTGGAAGCTGTGAGGCATATTCACTCACCATGGATATTCCATCTGTTTCAGTACATAACAGGTAGCTCTGGGATGGAAACTAGGTGAAGCTGGTTCTGAAAAGCTGCATCTCCTTCCCCAGGCAGCAGGGTCTCTAAATCCCTGCAGAAGGGAAAGGCAAGACCTCAAACTGCAGCAGCTAAACCCACCCAGGCTTTCAGTCAGAGCCCTCTTTTAGGAAGCCTCACTCTTACATCCTAGAAAAGCTCACATATTTAAAGGGATATGAAACAAAATTGTTGTTGCTGCCTAATTTTCAAGGCCATGAGAAAAAGGTTTCTCAGGGGCCTTGAAGAAAATGTCAGGGTACAGAGGATTTTTTCCTAAAAACCTTTTTGCCCAGATGAAAGTTTACTGCTCTCATCCTGCAGTGAAAACAAAAATAATGTACATACAATAACAACCCCAAGGCACGACAAGAAAAAAAAGTAGAAAGAAATAATTCACAGCAAAGCTAGAGAAACATAACACAAAAATTACAGTAATGTAACATAACAACATAACAGGTGTAAGAAAGAAAAATTGATGGATTAGATAGGACTGGATCAACATGTGACACCACCGTGTCCTGACCCTTAGAGCAGATGTGTACAAACAGCAAATTACTGCCAAAAACAGCTTGTGATCGACTGCCATGAACAGTTAATTTGCCAGAGTGGAAGAGGAGGGGTGAGGCGAGATTCATGTGTGGGAGAAGACAGTGCTTGCCTGTTTCTGGGAGGAACAGTGCTAGCCAAACTGCCAGAGCTGGGAGGCAACTTCAGGGTGCATTCTTCAACATGATTCAGAGACTTTTCAATGGCACAGATGATGTCTGAGGCATGTATGACAAGGAAGATAAACCCAAAAGTTTCTGCACACAGATATAAAGACAACAGCCTGCACTTGGAGTGGGCCAAGGGTAATGAGTCTGAAAAGATACATACTACATGAGGTAACTGGTTTTTGCATGCACAGTGTGTGTGGACAAATTCCCACTGGAACAAGAAAATGCTGAGCATGTCCCACCATTACTGTTTGCTATATTCAGTATCAGGTGAGAGACTAAAGAGCCTCATATTATATCTGAGAACAGATAACTACCTATGACATTTTGGGCTGGACAGGGGATGCACTTTAAAAGTACTTGTCCCATACAGAAAAAGCTGATGATCCGAGGTCAGTGGATTGCAAAGAATCACTTCAGAAGTGTCCGAGAGAAAGTTATTTGGAAAGAGAGCCATTATCAGCAGGTCATAGTAAATGTTTGTGCTGTATCCCAAAGTGAAGAGAGCAAAGAGGATCCCTAAAGCCATTTCAAATACCATTCATGGTTGAGCATTATTCAATAGTCCGATGTCATAGATTTATGATCCCCATAAATGGATATCACACCCCAGTTGGTCTTTGGAGCTGCTCACAAGGTAACACAGTGACAGCACTGCTCAGCACTTACATCACTGCCTTCAAGACGGGTATGAACCACAGATATGAATTATACATTTGCATATAAGGAGGATCCTTACTTAGTCAAAACAAAGTTTTAAATGTTAGAAGACATCCAGTAGAAGTTTAGCTTTCCCTATATGCTTAGCTGTTTTAATTAAACAAGTTGTGTTTCTCTATGGTGAAGCTCATATAGTCACAGACACTGGAATGACACTGCTTACAGGAATAAAAAATTCACTTCCCCTAAGAGCAAGTCCTTCTGTGAGTCAAGTTAGTCTATAATAAATTTAGAATTTATCAGATGCCCTAAGAGTTTGCAGTTTTGTTAGCAAGTAAGAAATCTCTTCGAGATTATGATGTTGGAAACCTAATTGTAACCAAATGCAATTATAAAACTGTATATTATAGGGTGTTGTTAGATAATCTCCAGTTAAATATCAACATTTCCATTACAATATTATTTCATTCTTGTTGGAGGTTAGGATTTTTCCTTTTCTTTCTTTCTCCTGAGGAATTTTTCTCCCATTTGTTGCCCAAGAGATGGGAACAACAATACTTAAGAGAGACAAAAGATGTGGCCAGGATGGGGAGGAGGGGAGGAGGAGAGAAGGGGTGCAGCTGGCTGCAGTCTCTTAGCTGGGGAGTGAGCGTGGTGGCTAGGGAGTTTTCTCTTGGGAAGTGTCGAGATACCACGAGACTTGGCTGGCGGTCAGGGGCTGGACTCAGCTCGCTCTGTCTCTCTCTCTCTTTGATCAGAGGGCAGGTGGTGGTGGTCTTGGTGCTGGACTGCTGCTGCGGGGACAGTTCGCTGCTACTGTGGAGTTTTGTACTTCACTGCTTCTCCTACCGTGGGTGAGGCTTTGCTCACAAGAGCAGCTATTGAACTGGGAACTGAAAGCTGTTGAACTTTTCAACACCCAGCCTCACTGGGAAGGACCCTTTCCATCTGCTTGGGTGCCTTAGGGGAAACCTGGGGCCCGACCCCCTCCCCTCTCTGGAGGGAGCGTCTCCTGGCTGCTTGTGGGAGCCTAGCTGCTGCTGCCATCCCCANCTGCTCCCATCCCCAAGACATCAGGAGATGTGAGACCCAGGGGAAAACATGAAACAACCCCCTCCCTCCACCTTCTCTCTCCTCCCGGGGCTGCCCAACCCCCACTGTTTTCTGCCACTGCTTCAGGGGTTTTTGCTACCCTTTAACTCGACACCCAGTGTCTGCCTGGATCTCTGCTCCTCCTGCCGTGGCTTCGGGGGTTTTGCTACACTTTGTTTGCCACCCTGGCTCTGCTCACCTCTGCTGTTCCAACCTGCTGCTCCAAGGCTACTGCTACAGTCCAGCTCGCCACCCAGAGTGGCTCTGAGACCAGCTGCTCCCCCTAGTTTTGGAAAGGGAGACTCCTCCTCTCTTTCCCTGCCGCCTGAGCCGCCATTGCCATGTGGGAAGAGACAGCTGAGCTCGCGCCACAGCGCCGCCTGCAGGTGCGTAGGAATCATCGCACCCACCCTGCCCGGCCGGGAGCCACCAGCACCCCCTGCCGGCTGTGAGCGGAACTGCACCGAAGGGGAAAGGGCCTGCGGCCGGGAGAGGCTGGCACTGGGTGTCTGGGTCTGGCTGTTTTGGCTGCTGCTGTTGTTTGTTTGCCTTGTTTGGTACAGATATATATATATCTGCTAGTAAATGCTAGCATATATATGCTAGCATATATATATATATGTTGTTATTCCTTTTCCCATATGTTTGCCTGAAAGCCCCATCATTTCAAAATTATAATAATTTGGAGGGAAGGGGGTCATATTTTTCATTGCAGGAAGGTTCCTGCCTTCCTTGGCAGACACCTTTCTTTTAAACAAAGACAATTTCTACATTCGCTGGCTTTAAAACTGGTTTTGGTTACAGCAGCCCTATGATTTTTCTGCTATGTGAGACTTTAAACTGCGACATCCTATAAGTACATCTGAGAAAGATAAACTTCCAATATTTAGTTGTTACTTGAAAAAAAAGGCATCAAACAGACACAGAAAAGGAGAACTTTGATGAGGTAATCTACTTGACTCCCATGTACAAAAAAAGAGACTAACCCATTGCCTTTGACACTCAGGCTACCTTGTTACAGAGAGGGAATAAAAGTCTTCTAAATCTGACTTCAGCACTTTGCAAAAACTCACTACTCAGATAGGAACTCACAATAAGAATCACAGGAACAAAAATGCCCAGTTTGGTATCATGTTTTCCAGTAATTTTGCCAATATTTGTTAATAGGATGAGAATACATTCTCATTAGGAGGTGTTTGAACAAAGTATTCTCAAAGGACAGTACTTTCTGTCTTTTCTTACTGAATTTTCCTCTTCATTTTTTCTTCACAGAACTTGAAAATGATCCTACAAGGAGTTACTGACAAATGATACTTGTTATTTAAAATGGCTAGCAGAAGCATGTCCTCCTCACAGCATGAAAGCACATTATACTGATATGCTAGAGAGAGCCAGAAGCCAAACTAAAATTTTCTCCCACGGCCTATGGAGTCTGACAATGATAATATTTTAATTACAAAACTGAAATTCAGGCTGAAAGGCTTCCCAGAGCCTACCAGTCATTCTGAGTTCATTTCTTTTTTTGAAGGAGAAGCCACAGAAATCAGAAGAAACTTCTGAGGCTGCTCAGTTTTGACCCATGCCAAGTTCACCTTGAGGGCAAAAGCACTGATTAGCTGGGGGGGGTGTGTCTTGGGGTGACTTTATGATTTTGTATCCCATATCGCTCAAATATGAATTCTGTGCTTTTAAAAACCTGGATGCAAGAGAAAAGCCAGATGAACTTTTTTTCAAAGCAGTTCTGTGCTTCAAGGATGCTGCTATCTAAGTTGCTTCGGTAGGGAGCGAAGGGAGGAAGCACCCGGGTTGGGAGTTTTTTTTTTCTTCGGCGCAGTTTTGTTTCTTCTTTCTTCGGAGGGAGAGACGGAGAGTTGAATTTTTTTGTTCCTGGGACTTTGGTTTCTTTTCTTCTTCTCTTCTGGACTTGTTCGGGACATCACAGCCTCACCCGGGGACTTTGTCCGGTCTGGAGGTGGAGGGGGGCCCCCACGCCGACCCAGCTCCAAGGAGGAGGGGGACCACACCCACAGAAGGACTTTAGAAAAATCTTCCAGGTTTTCTTCTCTCCATAACGAGAGATTTTATTCTGTGGCATTATTATTCTTACTTTTTTCCTGTGTGTTTGTTAAATAAATAGGTTTTTTTTTCCTTCACTTTCCTCCGGGAGTATTCCTTTCCCGAACCTGGTGGGGGAGGGGCAGCTGTAATTGCCTTCTATCAGGGGATATTTCCCTCTAAATTTGGACAAAACCAGAACAGGGTGGGAGTGGGGGGGTAGGGCAGAGTGTAACACTGGACTCTGCTGAAATTCCCCAATATGAAGGAGAATTGAGAGAAAATGGGAAATATCCAGTTTCAGCAATTCACTGGGAACGACTCCTCTTAAAATCTGTGCTATAAACCTCAAAGCAACTAATTGATGGGAATTTATCTCTGCATCTTCACCTACTGTGACCACCCAAGACGCTGTGAAGTTACTAAAGATGTAACAGAGAGGAAAGCAACTAAAGTCAGAAGCATGAAGATACAGGCTTTTCTGTGAATGTTCCTTGTAAATGTTAATTTACAGAAAAGAGACTCTGAGAGATTATTTCGAAGTGTGGAGAAATGGGACAAAAGTACAGTAGAGTATCACACATGGCTTCAGGGAAGTTGTATGTGTGAAAAGCAACTGCTCTGAGCATGAGGCAGGGGTGGAGAGGGGCATCCTCTCTGTGAATGAAATTCATGTCTGGAAAACCACTCTCCTATGATACTGTGGGGCCCAGGCCCCTTCTGGAGGCAGGCTGGTTCCCAGGATCAGCAAATTCCATCACCTGAAGTTCTTCTAAACCTATTTCCTCTTTCTACAAAACTATTCTTTCCCAGACAAATATTAACAGATATTTCACATCAACTTACTTTCAGTTTCTCAAAGTCCAAGTGAGAAAATTCTGAGACATGACCTAAATCAGCAATTAAGCTTCATGCTCTGTGTATGACTTTGTAGTAGACTCATATGGCAAGAACAGGCTACACATAACAGAAACTAATGTAATTTACACTTTTATTCAGATCTTAATAACCAGATAGGGAACTTTGTCCCTTCAGAGGGTCTGTTGAACACCTCGATAGTTATTTCACTAAGCCAAAAGAGTGAAAGAAATCTCTTTGGAACTGCAGTCAGATGCAGAGTAATAAATATCCTTACTGTGTGTGAAGAGGGGAGGAGAGCAGACACTGAGTCTCTCTCAGCCAAAGACTACTGCCATTTCTAGCTCAAGCTGACCCTTCTGCTTTAGGAGAGTCTAAGGCACCTTTGCCTTATGCAGATTAAGAAATCTTCTGCCTTCTCACTCCTTCCAGTCTAAAACTCTTACCTGAGCATACTGTAACTAAGAAATAAGGCCAGGTATTTATAAATTTTCATGATAAATGATAATACATGTTTAGGATTATTGCAGCTGGGTTTGCTGATGTACACGTGCAATTAACCAGTACAACCAGGGAAAATTTCACTGTTCCTCCTGATTCCAGTTTTGTCATCTAATGCCATGAAAGAACATGGATTATTTTTTCCATTGAGGAGATTTGTAATATTGCACATTATTCCATTAGTGACTGAGAGACTATTCTTTCCAAGAAAAAGTGAAAGACTTCAGACATTAAAAGAATAGAAGGATGAGAAAAGGACATGGTGACTTTTTAAGATGATGCAAATGTCTTTTCTAACTGCTTTTGAGTTTAGCTTCACACATGCCAGTTTCATTCTCCTTTCTAAGCCAGCTAACAGCTCTTCTAGCATTGTGATGACACAAGCATATAGATAGGAATCTCTCCTGAGCTCTCTGAATGCTTTAAAAGCCCAGAAGACTGCATTTAAAGTAATTAACCAGAGCACTTGCCTTCAATGTATATACCACCTTGCAAATTGCCAGTACTACAGAATACTCATGTCAACTCATATGGGACCAAAATTATACTAAACCTGACAGCAGCCACACTGACATCACATATGTTCCGAAATAACCCTCGGTCAAAGCCTCAGAACTACAAGTGCATAAATTTTCTTGTAACGAATCCATCATTTATTTTCTTTGTTGCCCAGAACTAAGACTGGCAAACCAAACCAAACCAAACCAAACCAAACCAAACCAAACCAAACCAAACCAAACCAAACCAAACCAAACCAAACCAAACCAAACCAAACCAAACCCCCTGATGCAATTACTTGCTTATATTGTGCCAAATTCAGACTAATGGTTTTCATGCAAGAGTAAATGTATTTAAAGTGGGGATCCTACAGCAGATTTCATACTTGTGGCAGTCTTAGCAGGAATTCAGAGATGCAGCAGCACACGAGTCCAGTGAGAGAATGAATTATTTATTAATTTTACAATATCATTTATATATCCTAGTTCCAAAAAAACATTGGACAGTGTCCACACCTGTCTTGAGGTGATAGGCTGAAGCACCAGACATCCACTTCAGATTATTTGTCCCATGTAGCTTAACGGAAACACCAGATGTGAAGGTTATTTACAACAACCTATCTTACTGTTTACATAGCTTGCATAGCAAAGGAAAATTTTCACAGAATTAGTGCAAGGAGATGGAAAATCTCTCTGCTTAGCAGCCTTTCAGTATCCACACACACTAACTTGAAAAGATTTTTATTACTTAGTTTTTCATAAATGGCCCACTTCTCAGCTTGTAGCTCTGTCCTCATAAATATTTGAAATATATAGTTTATCCTTCAGCTTCCCAGGGAGTGCCATATTAACTGTTGAGGTTTTTTCAAGATGAAATTGATAAAACAAGGGCTTAGTAATGGCCCTCCAAATGAGATAAAGGTCTCATTTTCTGTCTGTTATTAATTTCTGCTGACTTATTTCTCCACACTGGCTACTTGTGTGTATGTGTACATATGTGCGTATATATATAAGTAGCATTATAAGTTCATGTGGCTTTATCATGTGAAGGAAAATAACAGACCATTACAATTTCGTATGAGCTGTCACTAAGGAATCTAAATGGTGCTCCAGCCTTGCCCAGCCTTTCCTTACCTCATCATTTTCTCCTGCAAAGAATGAAGCAACTCTATAATAACTGGGTTGTTTTTTTCCTCAAGATCCCATTTTAGGCATTGAGCTAAATAGAAGGGGGCTTAGTGGAGACATGACAGTGTACTCCAAGAGATAGAAAGAAGCCTATATGTGAATACAAGTCTATTATGTGTTAAGAGTCCGGTTTAAACTCAGAAAAGCAAAGAAAGCTAAATTTCTGCGCATAAACCGGAAAGAACTTAGAAGGTTCAAAATATTCCCAGAAATGAGATTAAAACCAAACTAGGTTAGATGCTGATGCCAAAAAAATTATGTATTTTATTTAACAGTAAAAGAGGCAAAGAGAAGGAAAGAGTGACAGGGGTTAGGTGAAAGCATATGACCCATCCGAGGGACCCGACAATGTCTCGTTGCTCCCCTCCATCTGGTCTTGGTGGTGAGGGTCCCCC
>VXBT01009562.1:5104-24816 GCA_013400235.1 Oriolus oriolus
AGTGGTCACAGCACCAACCTGACAGAGCTCCAGGTGCACATTTGGACAATGCTCTCAGGCACAGGGTGTGATTGTTGGGGTATCCTGTGCAGGGCCAGCAGCTGGACTCGACGAACCTCGTGGGTCCCTTCCAACTCAGAACGTTCTGCGATTCTGTAATGGATTCTGTCATGAACACAGGAAAAAAACCGAACACGCGGGCAAATTGGCGTAAGAGGAGCGAGAGAACCCATTGACAGCAGCGCCCGGGTCATGAGCCCGGCTCCTTTAGCAGCCTCCGCCGCCCTTTGCCCCCCTCAGACTCCCTTTGCCCCCCTCAAACGCCCTTTCCCCGCCTCAGCCGCCCCTTGCCCGCCCCTTCTCGCCCCGCCTTTCCCCATGCCTTTAATTCTCTTCCCGCCGGTGGCTCCCCTCACAGCGGCCACCATGNGCCCCTCGCAGCGGCCACCATGGAGGACGCGCTGAAGCGAGCTCTGGGCACCGCGGTGCTGCGGCCGACCGGGCACTCGGGCGGCGGCTGCATCAGCCAGGGCCGGAGCTACGACACGGACCGCGGCCGGGTGTTC
The DNA here is from genome assembly GCA_013400235.1 of Oriolus oriolus. Taxonomy (NCBI): domain Eukaryota; kingdom Metazoa; phylum Chordata; class Aves; order Passeriformes; family Corvidae; genus Oriolus; species Oriolus oriolus. Next base: position 5,671 of record VXBT01009562.1, read on the forward strand.
GTGAAGAGCAGCTCCGAGGGGGAGGTGTGGCGGGGAGGGGATCGGGGGTGCTGCGGCTGGGCGGGCACCGCGGTGAGGGGCAGCATCCCCGGGCTGTGCCAGTCCTGGTGTGGCAGCAGGACAAGGGCAGTGAGCGACCCTCTGTGCTGGGCACTGCTGCGGCCACACCTCGAATCCTGGGGGCAGTTTTGGGCATCTCACGACAAGAAAGGCATTGANTCAAGTGAGAAGAAGCAGCCTCAAGTTGTGTCAGGGGAGGTTTAGACTGGATGTTGGGGAAATTTCTTCGCACAAAGGGTGGTCAGGTACTGGCACAGAGTGCCCATGGCAGTGCTGGGTTAGTGGTGGGACTCAGGGATCTTAGATGGCTTTTCCAACCTTAACAATTCTGTGATTCTGTGGCTGCAAATAGAACTGGTTTTGAAGCTTGACTGTATTACATGGTCTGGAAAGTCATGATGTCTGTGAATGTCAGCATCATTTTTCTAGTCTCCCAACTGATAGGGTACGTTGTCCATGGCTTCCTAGACATTTGCTGTATTAATAGAATATTGCACTCATTTTGTGTGTATGCAGTTTGCACTCCTTCAACTGTAAACAGAGTTTCTAAGTTATAGAGAATGCTAGAACCTAAGTTGCTTTCACTCAGTTGTTTTACAAAGTGAAATTTCTGCAAGTGTAAAATTATCATCAAGCCTGATGGTGCAGTTCTGTCTGTATCTTGTGCATGAATAAATCTTTGCTCCAACCTTTTTATTTAACCTTTTACCTATGAGTGATGCTTATAGAGACTAATGCTTTCCTTTAATACCTGGCAGGCCAGAAGAATGTTTCTGGGAGAAATGGCAAGTTTGGAAGCCATTCTGAAAACGCAGACAGTGAGAGTGCCTAAACCCATCAAAGTTGTAGAACTGCCTGGGGACAATACTGTGCTGGTGATAGAACATTTGGAAATGAAGACCTTGAACAGGTGAAATAGTGTTATGTTCGCCTCCTTTAACCAGAAATTTTGGCTATTATGACAATTAAATGACTTGTTTTCATAACAAGTTTAAAACTTGTTTAATTTTTTTCTAAAGCAAGTCAAGGGACATATGGGAAGTTATACAGCAGAGAACTGTATAAAATACTTCATAATGCCTCACCTAGCAAATTGGTAATACATCAAGAAGTGAGTCTGGGTTTTGGTTGGTTTTGGGTTTGTTTGTTTAGGTAACTGGTGTTTTTTACAGTAAGGTTCCTTTTTACAGTAAGGAAAATGACCAACCTGATCACCTCTTTTGTGTACTTGCCTTTGATATAAGAACCAGTGCTCTGTTGCTTGTCATGAGTGCACAGAGGCAATTTCCCAAATGAATTAATCTTGATCTCAATATATGTGCAACTCTTAACCTTCATTTTGATAGTTTCAAAATTTTGACCCTTCTCTGTGACTAGCACTTAATGTGATGAATCCATCTGTCTGATTCCACTGCAGAGGTGATCATGACCAATTTCTTATCTTGCTTTCAGAACTTCTGTAGCCAGTTTAAAGTCTTGTCCCTCATCCTGCTCATTGCCAGGGTTTCTGATTCATGAAGAGCCCTCAGTGAGTCCCAAGAGAAAGGGCAGAGATCTTGCTGGTTTGGATTTCAAATGGTACCTTTGGGGTGCAGATTTTGGGGGAGAGTTACAATCTGTGTTAACAGGGACAAAATGAAGAACTAAATTTGCCTTAAATGACAGTGCCTTTAGAATAGAGAAAGTTGAGAAAGGTCAAAGAAAGGAAAAGGAACATACTTTTATTAACACGGGGGACAACTGGCTGTAAGGGCTGTTCGCAATTATTACAAGACTCTTCTGAACTCTGTAGAGGATCAGCTTTTATGAAAAATAGATAATAAACTAGGCCTACCTGACACCCATCTTTGAGGCCTTTTAGAGAAGAGCAGCCAGAGACAGTCATAGAAAAAAGAGGATCGGCCTTGTTTGGTTCAATTTTCCAAAGACAGTTTGCTAGAGGGCAAAAAAAAAAAAAAGGCATAACATATTCCACCTTATGTGCATGCTTTCTTACACATACCTTACTGAAACTGCTTACAGAAGTGATATAATACAGGAATTAGAATTGATAGTTTATCATTGTTAGTAAATTTATGATTTCACTTTCAATACTGGTGTCAGAAACAACCAAGTAAGTAAATTTTGTCTATATTAATATGCAGTCTTGATTGGAAGATAAGGTGCTTGAAATACCGTAATGCTTTAGGAAGTTATTTTGTTAGAGATGGAGAGCTTCTACTTGATTGATAAACGTTTTCAAGTAACTCCTGGAATATCAAGGTCTGGATTCCTTCACATGTCAGAGTTGCTAATACTATTTTTGTTTCTTAGACATTCAGCACTGCTTGGAACACAGCTGGCTGATCTTCACCTTCATAACCAGCAACTTGGAGAGAAGCTGAAGAAAGAAAAGAGCACAGTTGGTACAGTACACAGCTGTTTGCAAATTTAACCTAATTAATAATAATTTACAAAGTAGTTTAAATTGCTTTTGCCACTTCAGGACAGGTCCATCTTCTTCCAAAAAAGATAGTATGAGAATAGGTCGGGATGAAACACCCAGGCAGGGTGTTCTTCTTTTTGCTTTTGTTTGCTCTGTTTGGATCCCTGTGAGCAAAACACATGTTCAGTTTGGGAGCCTGAACCACAGTTTCTACAAGGACATGGTATCAGAGGAGATACTGTACCTCAAATACAAAAATAAAGAGTATAATGTAGCTGCTTTACATTGAGCTTTAAATTTAAAAAACAGCAGCAGCAACCATTGTAACAAAAAGAACATTAAGGTGCAACTTTTTCTTTTTATTCTCAGTAGAAGCAGCCTTGTACCCGTGCATAATTTTAAGGTTCATTTGCATTGTGAATGTTTAGTATTTCGTCATGGGTGTTGAATTTTTGTCTTTGGTTTGAAAGGTAAAGGACAAGGACAAATGGAAGTCCAGTTTGTGGATCGTTTTGGCTTTCATACAGTTACCTGCTGTGGTTATCTTCCACAGGTAGGTTGTACTTCATCAGACTGATAGAATTTTAAGTTTATCTCATTTTCCCTTGGGTGACAAAACGGGTCAAAATTATCATAATGTAAAGAAATGAATTTTTGTGGAGCTATGAATAAGAAAAAGCATGGTTTAGTCTGCTAAGAAAAGTAGTGCTTCGGACAGCACTTATAGCTGCATTGGACACTGATGGCTCTTCAATTTCTTAGATTTTAACCGCTGAGAGAAAATTATTTATTCCCCTAATTTAATGTTTTAAGATAACATTCAATTAAATGGCAGCATTCACTGTCCTGGATGGTACCAGCACAAAGGCTGGGTAATCCTCAAAAGGTTTATTTGAAAAATAAGAAAATCTGCCTTTTGTGTGGTGTGGAACTGACATCTGCAGTCCTGTTCCTTCAGGTGAACAACTGGCACAGTGACTGGGTGACCTTCTTTGCCAGACAAAGGATCCAGCCCCAGATGGACCTGATCGAAAGGAGCTCAGGAGACAGGGAAGCAAGAGAACTTTGGGCACAACTTCAGGTACAAGCAGTTCTTTCAGTTCTCATTATAGTGACAGCTGGGTATCAGTTATCTAGATTTTATTTTCTTCAAACAAAGTTCCTTTTTGTTGGTTTGCAGCAGGTTGTGTTGGTAAGAGACTCCAGTTTTTAGGGATTAAAACGCCCTTTATTCTAAGGTGTAACGGCTTTTGCCACATCACCACACATCACATTCCAGAGTGAATTCCGAAGTGCCAGATAGCACTATGCCTGACTGTTTGGGAAATCTTACAGATGGAGATCGTATTTCTCACTCCCTGGAACACTTGCATGATGAGAAATGTACATAAGCAGTACTCTTCTGCACATTGTTCATTTACTGTTTGTATCTGGTTAAGTGACTGCAGTTTTGGCTCTTTGGGTAGAAATTCTTTGTGGAAATTCCTCAAGGTTGCTGAGAGATGCCTTCTAATGATGAGCTGGTGGTGGTTGTTGTTACTAAACCTGGTCAATATTACAGCACTAAATGCAGTTTTAAATTCTTTACTGTCTTCCTAAAAGAGATTTGGATGACTATTCTGCTGCTGGCTTTTATGAAAAACAGGAATCCTCTGGATTTACTCAGCATCTCTGTTGACCTGGTCCTGTGCTGTTTGAAGTTACAGGTTTATTTAACTGACTTTTTAAAAGTTTCAAATATGCAGATAAACCTCTACATTTTAAAGTGAATGATTGTAGTAATTTACATGTCTTGCTTTTTTCCCCTGCAGCTGAAGATACCCACTTTTTTCTGTGGTGTAGAAATCGTTCCTTCTCTCCTGCATGGGGATCTCTGGGGAGGAAATGTAGCTGAGGATGATTCTGGTCCAATTATCTTCGATCCAGCTTCTTTCTATGGCCATTCAGAGTATGATCTTGCAATAGCTGGGATGTTTGGTGGCTTTGGTGGTCCTTTCTATTCTGCTTATCACAGTAAAATCCCCAGAGCTGCAGGGTTTGAGAAACGCCTGAAGCTTTATCAGCTGTTCCACTACATGAACCACTGGAACCATTTTGGTTCAGGGTACAGAGGGTCTTCTATAAACATTATGAAAAACCTTGTGAAGTAAGTTGCTGCTTAAGCCAAATACTTCCTATGCTGTTTGGAAAACCCCAGACTTGCTGGTGGAGCTGCAGGCATAGCGATGTTAAAAAACCCCTGTGAGACCCTTGACCTTCTTGCTCAGCTAAAGACTTTAGAATCAGTGAGTCCTAGTGAATACCAAGTGTAGCTCAGTCATTGCTTTTTAGGATAGCTGCGAATAGCTTTATCATGGAAATATCTGCAGAAGGAGCTTATTCATTTGCACAGTGAATTAAGATCTCCATATCCAGAAAGCGCTTGAAATTATGCAAAGTAATACAAATAAACACTGAGGAGATGCCTAAAAAAGTTGGTCTTTGTGTTTTGCTGTGTCTTCCCCCCTCTTTCTCATCTGATTGTGAGCCTGAGAGCAATGTTACCAACATGGTTTGAAAGCCAACAGGAAAATAATGTAACAGGAACTGTGACTTGCTGTTTGGACTTGCTGTTTATTATCACAGAATCACAGAGTGGGTGAGGTTGGAAGGGGTCACTGAACGTCATCAAGTCCAGCCTCCCTGCTTTAAGCAGAGTCCCATAGAGCACATCACTCAAGGTTGTGTCCAGAGGCTTTTAAAGACCTCCAGTGTGTTGCTAATGTGATTCTTTTGGATGGAGACTGTTCTCTTGTACAGCAGTGTGAAATTTTGGTGCCTCCTAGCATGCTTGTAGGCTGTTCTGTGCTTTCTGGTCAGTGGGCTTTTATCCACAGCAATTTTGTTTCCACCAGAACTAGTTCTTTCTTGGATTATGCTTTTGTCCAATAGTGTGCATTCTTAGAGAGCTCTTCAGGTAAGACAGTTTGCATGCACACATCTTGTGGAGGTGTATTCTCTCACCACTGCAAACAGAAGATGCTTTTTGACTTGTCACTGCCCATACAGCAATGCCATCTGATTATGGTGCAGTCTTCACATACATTTTCTGTAGCTTTAAAGTACAGGTGCCATAAACTAACATTTTATTTCAGTCCTTGTGGAGAAATACTAAAAGACAAGGCTGAGCAAGGAGAAGTGTCCATGTTGGCAGGAGTTCACCAGAAACAAACTGCGGCCCCAGGAGCAGGGACAATGAGGAAGCTTGGGGGGCTGCCCTGAGAGAGGCAGGAAACAAAGAATGGAGTGGCACCGAGGTGTTGTGGCCATGCTGTGTTTAAAGCAATGCAGCCAACAGGAGCTAAGCCAAGGAAGGGCCCCACCAGCGACCAAAAGCTGAATTTCATTTCACTGGCTTGAAAATATATAAAACTTTTCACACCTGCACATGCTAATGAAGTAAAACCTGTACATGCTTCACATGTGCAAACAAAAGTCACTCAATCTCAATGTAATCATGAAATGACATCAACTGGAACTTTGTCTTTTCCCCACCCCACAAAAAAAACCTATAAATACAACACAGGAGGGGAGAGAGGTCAGAAGAGACTCCCCCTGTGTATCCTGGGATGGCTGATGGGCTGAACCCCTCTGCTTCTCCACAGGGGTGCCTGTCAGGTAACCTTTATTCCAAGGCGATACTACTGCTTGTGCTTTCTGATACCAGAGTGTTTATCAGTGATAGTTTATGACCCTCATTCTGTCACAATGACCAGTAAACCACACTGTGCCTCTGGGGTTGGGAATGTGCCCACTCTGAATGCTGCACCTTTTATGCATCTGTGGTCATGAGAGTTCTAATGCAGATGTAGAGTGCTGCACTGTTCTCTCTAAAATATTATCTATGAAGGTCTCCCAGGGACTCAGACAGACTGAGGAGGGGAAGATGTAGACACCTCTGAGCCCAGTACATGTGTGGATAACCTGGAAAGCAAGAGGGTCTTCCTTTCCTAAATTTTTACATCACAGTCCCCATTAAGTGCATGTCATAGCTCTTGTGGTAAGAGACATGAAACCAAAGGAGGTAAATGCGTCATTCAGAGGACAGCCACCTCACCAGTGTCAGAAGCCCTTGATGATAGTTCCACAGACTATGGCTTTTGCCTGCAAGGTGTTAATACTGAAATTGTTCTCTTTTTGATGTAGGCTGGTAGTGGTGCTTCTGTGCAAGCCTACCAGGTAGGTGAGAGAGATGCACAGTACCTAACATGCACTTTGAGTGTTGGGGGAGGACTTTTATTCACTAAAACTGCTTTGCACTGGACATTGGCATATTCAGAGGGGTTTTTGGTTGCTAGTTTTGCAGTTACTTACACAAAGAGGAAGCAAGTTTGGAAAAGGCTGTCACTTGCTATAATTTTCTCTCCTTAGTTCTGCTATTTTTCTCACTGGCTGTTTGACTCTTCCTGCACAAAGTCTGCTTGGTAAAATAGGTTTTACTTTTACCTTGTTGCTTAAATACAAGTTTTCCAGTTGATTATGGTTGTCTCTGTTTCCTGAATTAAATCCTTTTATCTTATGTTTATTCTTGGGGAGCTGCTTGCTCTGACCTGCTAAAGGTCACTACTGTGTGAGACAGTTATGATCATCAGAGATGTTTATGGGAATGTGCACGGTCAATGCAATTTGAGGACCTACTCTGCCTTCAAATTTTATGTATTTTACCAGTGTGTAGATGCTGATGATAAAATATTGTGTCTCTGCCTTTTTCCTTGTTCAATTCACCCAAAGTTAGTGCAGCTGACTGAGGAAATGCTGTGGAGCTTTAGCCAGCAGTCAGACTGGTTAAATCCCTTAACTGATCCATCTTCCTCTATAACAAACTTAGAAGTTACTTAACAAGGTCCTTCTCTGTATAAATCTTCCACAAGGATGCTGATTTTTCTAAAATATCTAAATACATTTTATTATTTGCAGGGCAAAAGGAGTATGAAAGTGGATTTTCTGTTAGTTGCAGACGCGAGATAAACTCACTGATAAACAGTAAGTCTTCAGAGGTGACCTTTTCCTAATAGAACTGAATCAAAGTATTTTTGTGATTGAAAAAAAAAATTGTGTTATATGCAAGTTACACAAATATAAACAATTGTATTTAGAGTATTAATTTAAGGGATATTGTGCTCATTTTTTCAAAGCTGTTTTGTGCTGTCATTAAAATTGGAAGGGGTGTGATGAGGCAGAAAAATGGGATGTAAGAGCAAGCTTTCCTTTTCCATTAATCCCTTGTCTTCTAGATAGCAGCTGAATCTGGGGATGAAGAAGGGAATGAAATCTTTCCTTAAGGCAGAGTGCTATGGTTCCTCAAAAAGATACTGCAATTCTACAAGTTGGTTGTTTTTCTTTAATATGTTTTGTGTAGTTCTGCAACAGTCTTAGAATTCTTTCTCCTCTGATCGTTTTGTTGCATCATGTGTTCTAAGCATGCCTTCCTTAGTATTCATCTCTTTCTCTCACAATTTGAAGATAATGTGTCCTGCTTGTTATCTGTTCCTCAGTACATTCTCAATGTGGTGAGCACGTTTCCTTATATCCATGCTCTCATTCTGTATGTCCTGGTTCTGTACCATAATTTTACTGACTTTCCATTTCTCTTTGGACAGGGAAAAGGGGTTAAAAAAAACCCAAAAAACCCCACTGGATTTTTCTGAAATACACAGCGTGTTTGTATTTTATGTTGTAAGCAGTTATAATGTCCTCTAATAATAGTTCCAGGTCTTTTCTCAAGATGTATCACACCACATGCATAATTTAAACTAAATTTTGAAATTAACTCCTTGGGGAATTATTTAGTGGATTAGGATATGATTATGCTTAATTTGAGTAACATCAGTTTCTGCCTTGGAGAGGAGCTAGGGGAAGGATCCTGGAAATCAGAATTCAGTGGGAAGAATCTTAGGAAAATTCAGGTTGGGACAGGCCTCAGGAGGTCACTTAGTTCAATGTCCTGCTTAGAGCAGGATGAGCTTCAAGGACAGGCCCGGTCACTTATGTTTTTGTTTGGTCTTGGAACCCTCCAAGAATGGAGTCTGCACAACCTCCTCAGGTTTGACTGTCCTTTTTGTGAAGACACCCCTCTGCAAGAACCTGAATTGCTTACAGTTCCTACATGCCCAACATTTCAGTGTGATTTCTCTTTTCATTGCCAAAGACTGCTGCCACCTGCAAAAACTGCCCACAGATACAAATATTGCACTCCAGTACTGGTTTTCCATGTGCTTTTCATCTTCAGTGCTGATCCAAAGCAGACCTGGTGATTTAAACTGCTGTAGGTCTGTTTTAACAGAAGTTAAAGCAGGTGGGAACTGGTATAGAATTAGCTTGTCCTGTAGGCATTGAATGTGACAAAAGAACAACTATTTCTTGAATTCCTAATAGTCCTCACTTGTCAAATTTTTTTGTAGCATCCCTACCTGCCCCTGGCCAACCTCCATCACGAACCCTTTATTTTGTTCTGCACAGTTTCTGTCTGTGCAGTCACACCTTCTAACATTGCTGCAGGTTCTGTCTATGCCCAGCTCACAGATCTACCACCCTTTGCTCCTTCTATTGGAATTAAACTCTCCACCCAACCTTTCTCAACCAGGATCAGTTTGGCACAGAAATATTAAGATTTTATGTTTCCTTGCAGGTTAGCAGTGAGGACCGCAGTCCCAATTTTTCTGTTCAGCGTAACTCCCTCCTCGACTTTTTACTTTAATTGACTGTTGGAGAGTTTTTTGATCCCATGTGACACTGCTGTATTGCTTTTTTTCTTAAATTTTCATACCAAGTTGTGGCAAAACCCTGCATTTATTACTAAAAATAAAATATTGAAGCAAAAAGCACGCCCATACGTTCAGGGGCTTTTCCTTTCCTCCTTGGGAGGCCTTAGTTAACCCAATTAAAATAAATGAAAATTATTCCACCAGATCTGAATAAAACTAGATGTGGTACAAGTGTCCATGTAAGGTTTCTTTTACTTCTTTTAGAGGTTAGTCCCATCCTTTCTCTCACAATAAATTCTATAAATTTTCCTATATTTGTCTTCTTTTAAATTCTAGAAGTGTAAATTGTGAGGAGAGACAAAGTAAAAGACATCACAGGTTGCTAACATACCAACAAAATCTTAACCATGTGTGAAAACACTGAAAAAATATTGCTTGTTATTCTGTTGTATTTTAGAAATAGGCATGTATGACAAATTACTATGGTTTTGGGTCAGTTAATTTCAACTTTTAACCTTATAAGTTTGATTTAGAGAATGAGCAGAGTAACTTCAGGTAGAAGACAGGCAATGCAGCCAGAAGGGTATTACAAAAGCATAACACTATTGAGAAATAAAATCACACCTTTGGAGTGCAATGCCATTAATACAAAAAAAACCTTACTGACAATTACAGCAGAGGAAAACTACTCTTTTAAAAGTTATTCTTTCAGAAAATGAAACAGAGTAAGGTTATTCTGCTTAACTAGTGTGAAGATCCATAGTTTAAAAAACATTTGTATTGCTTTATATTGTAAGATAATCACATCATAGAAGTCTTTATCAACTAAGATATGTTAATATAAATTAAGTGAAATTATTCTCTAGGCAGAAAACAACAATGAAATTCTTAGTGCCACACTTACACTGTGTTTTTTAAAGGAGATAAAAACATAGCTTTGCTCTGCTTATGATGCATTGTACACCTTACCTCTAACATGGAGAGGGAACATCTTTTCACACAGATGCCTAAGTTTGCATGTCACATTCGCTTACAGCAGTCAAATAACGAAAAGAAATTCTTCACTTTGTGAATCCAAGATTAAATTCTAAATTGCACCATCTGAGAACTAATTTTATGATCATGACCTCCAGATTTCTATCTCAGGCTGGCTGATCTCTCAGCCAGGGTTTTTTAAAAAAAAAAGGTTTCTCAGGAAAGAAAACATGTTACAGTTTCTGATGTGATGATACAGTTTCCATACTGGAAAGTGTCTCTTGTCTCTTCCATTGTTACCTTTTGTTGTTTTCATGTGTCTTTGGTTTAGCTGGGAGGCCTCCCTTAAGCTTTCCATTTACTGTGGATATTGCATCCTACAAATATTCAGAAGCCAGGAAAGTTTATAGGCTTCAGATGATGTCTCTGGTAGTATGACATCTAGAAAGTCACATTAAAATATGATCCATCAGTTTAACTTAAACGAGGTCAAAAAATAACCAGGATTATCCTTTTATGTTCTTCCTGTCATTTATGTTACAAGGCACGAAGGGTGAAACAAACTCAAAAGTCTGTCTATGCCTAGCATAATGAACATGGTTTTATATGTCAGATGCAAAGAGGAGGCACAATTCAAGGTCTTGAAGCAGATGAAAGGCAAAATTTTAGCTCACACACAAAGCTCACTTACTGTCAGTCCTATGAAGAAAACTTCAGATTCAGAGTAACACAGGGTCAGAGCTTGGGGGATGATACACGCACTCTGGAAATACACACCTGCACTGAAGGTATAGTGAGGATAAGAGGAACAGCCTCGTCTGTGTCTCACCCCAGTATCGGGAGAGAGAGCAGATCAGGAAGGGAAATGCAGGTGACAGGGCTGGGTATTGTGGCAGCAGAGAGATGGATGTTTTTAGAGGAGGAATTGCTTCTCTGAAGCCAGTGATTTATAGCTATAGAAAAGACATCTGAAAGATTCCTTCATAAGATATTAGTAGATAATTTAAGGTAGTGATTAAATAACAAAAAACCTTCCCTATAAAGAGCCATCTAAAAAAGGTCAGCAACTGGCTTTTGAAACCAGTGTCGTGAAAGATGTATTTCCTTAAAAACATCATGGTTTTCTTTTATCTTCAGCAGACCATGAAAAGTCATAACTGTACTAGGAATGTATTTAATATTGAGTTAATAATACTTAATGTCTATTACAATTAAACCACATAGTAATAAATAAAGCTATTTTGGAGTTCTGCTAGCACTTTGCTTTCCATTGCATGGAAAGACAAATATCTGTTACCTGTGCCTATCTATCATTTACAAAATTCTCACCCTCCCTTCCTCGCATTTAGAACCTGCAGAAAACAGAGATCACTAGAACGCTGCTGCTTTGAGAGGAATTACGGAGAAAACAAGCCTGAGGATATAACTTCTGAGAAAGGAAAGAAATAGAGGACTCACTGGCAATGTTATGTCTTGTCAAACATCTCTCCTTAGCCATACAAAGGAGCGGGGGAAAGGAAGATGAACCGGGGGCACGCACGAAGACCACCGGTGCGGGAGCGGGCGGGCGGCCGCGGGGAAGGGGCTCTGGCTGGGGAGATGCCCGGGGGACCGAAAAGGAGGCAGACAAGGAGTTTCAGGCTGCGAGCGCGGCTCGTCCCTTCCCGCGGAGCGCGTCCTGCTGTCCTCGCCTGCGGACCCGGCCGGCGGCGCTCCCGGCCCCGTGCTCCCGGTGCGCGGCGGCGGCGAAGGTGCCGCCCGCTCCTCCCGGAGCGCGGAGCCCCGGCGGATGCTGCAGCTGTCGCCCGGCCAGACAGCGCCAGGCAGCCCAGAGCCACCGCCGCCTCCCCATCCTGCGGCCATCCCTGCGGGAAGCGGGCAGCCCGGGAGGGGCAATGCTTGGCTCCTACGTGGGGAAAGGCTTCAGCCGCGGAAACTCCTCCTCCTGCCCTCCCCGGCCTGCCCTGCCGCCGCGGGGGACACGGCGATGTCAGCGGCGGCCACGCCTCACTCTCACCGTGGGCTGTGAGCTGCTAATGGCCATGCAGCTGCTTGTGGCAGCATCCCTCGGGCAGACAGCCGCTGCTGCACCCTGGTCATGGGGAGAGTGAAGGGAACTGGGAGCCACAGATGGAAATATCCAGTGCTAGTGAGTGCCAGTGAAAATGAGACGTTGGATTTTTCACATTTAACATCCCAAACTGCCAGGCTACAGTTTGGGGTGTTAAATGTGAAAAAGCCAACTTCCTGCCACTGCTTGTAAAACAGCAGCAGTGTCTGCTTATGGTGACTAGGAAGATAAATGCTCTGGTGATTGGGGAACGCTCTTGGTGTAAGAACGAGCACTGTATCTCCAGGGGTTGTATTCTAGGGGCTTTTTAATGTGTTGGCATTTCCTGCCTACTGAACACTGTCCAGGTCGTGTGAAGACACTGTGTATTTAAAAAAACCCAACAAACCATCCACCAAACAAGTCCAAAACTAATCAGAATGGATACACAAATGAGACTAAACTCCTGTTGGTCAGCTCTGCCAGCACTGATGATTAAAACAGAAATATTAATGAAATGGTGTTGAGGTAGCTCTTTGTGCCAATGACAGTGACATGTATGAAGGCTGAACAGTCTAACAAAGTCAATACTGAAAGCTTTCTAAACAACTGCTTAATAATGCTCTTACAAATCGTTGTCAGTTGTATTTAGTATTCCACTAAAAATTCAAGCAAATTTTAGATTATTAGCATTTTAGATCCACTGTAAGCCACTTTCACCTTCAGAATAAAGTAAAGTTTAATGGCAGTATGGTTTTTTGTGCTTCCGTATTGTCTTGTAGAACAGCACTTCAAAAATGTGCTTGTGCCAATAAGCATTTTAATGATTTCTGCTATTTATGTTTCTAAGCTCCAGCAAATAAGTGACATCCTGCACTAAATTATTATTTCGGCCAATGAAACCAAGTTTTGTTACGTCGGACTAAGTCCCCAAATTTTTGAAGATAAAGGACATTTTTTGAAGTTAAAGGAAAGTAATGTCATATCTGACTAACTTAGCCAAAACTATTTCCAACTTACATTTATGTAAATAATTGTGCATCTACAACCAAGGAAAAGAAAAAAGCTTTTTGTGCCTCTGCACAACAAACACACTACAATTCATTTATGACAAAACACTGCTGGAAACTGCTGTCATGATCTGAACCAATACTACTGATATAACGTACATTACAGTCAACAGTTCTGACTAGAAACACAAAACACAACCTCCCAGTCAAAGTCACAGGAATGAGAATGAGGTTTATTAACTTCCAGAAAAATCTCTGGTTTGCTTAGCAGAGATTACTCCTTTACCTAAAAGGATTACTGGTAAATTAGCATGATTCTTTCTGTATACATTCCTCATGTTCCACAGGAGCTTTAATAAATTATCCCCAGAAACTGGCTGCATCCAAGCTTGACTTAATGTTGTGCATATTTTCTCGACGTTGTTTGGTGTAAATATTTGCCTCCCCTTTTTGCAGCCGTTGCTTCAGAGCAGACTTCTGCTGCTTGGTCAGTTGTCGCTTTATCTTCTGTTTCACCAGCTCCTACAACCAAACAATTTGGAATCAAAACTTCTTTAAATCATTTAGGACTAAGACATGACATGAGACGACAGCAGAACTTTTTCAGGACCAACACGAACATTCGTGGTGCTCACCTTGACTGGAGAAATGATCAACAGAGTTGTTACCTTGTAAGAAAATCATAAAATGGCTCAGCTGACTGAAAAAAGATTCTCTGGTATGGACAAGGCCTGCATGTAGTGCTGCGTGTGTGCTACACCCTCAGGACTCACAGCACCTAAAGGGGTATGGGCTTATCTGTGCTATTGTCTTCTGATAGTCTTAGTTATAATAAATAGCATTTTCAATCCTTTTTAATTTTAAAATTAAACTTTGAATGTGTTTGTTACAGAGATGCTAAAGGACCCACACCTCTCAAGGCAGAACACAGGCCTTCCACAAAAATGTAAAAGCCAATAATATTGTAAAACATTCCATGTCCAGCAGTAATTACTTGCTTTGTGTTGATTTTTTTAGCATCCTGTTTATTCTGAAGTTTAGATTACAAAAATATGACTGATTCTAATGGAAAGCAACAACTCTTTAACACAAGTGTGGCTAAGAGAAATGGGCAGTTAGTGATTTACAATTCCTCCTCCAGTTTTCCCATTCCATCAAACTGGAGTAGTTCTATGAAATTTCATCTGTTATTTGCACCTGTGCCTCATTCTGAGCTCTGCTCTCCATTGTGATGGCAGTATCTACCCATAATAAAAACAAAGCCAGGTTTGGGTAGACTGTGGCATGTTCCTAACTCAAGTTGCCACATTGATACCAAATATACATTTGCATATTTTTTCTTGGAAGAAAAAGAGAAATCAAATTACTTTCATCTGTTTCGTCATGGTGGAATCCTATCTTGCTGGAAACCTGCTAGAATAAATTCTGCAAGACAGACACCATTATGACAAGTAATCTAACGTAAATTCACCGAATTCTATTGCTGATCCGCAGCACCTGGTGGAAACACTCACTCGTCTTTCCATCATCACAACCTACATGTGTTCCAAAATTCTTGGTGCTAAGGTAGACATATCACCTACTGCCCAGTCTGGGCTTGAAAAAAAGCACATTAAATTTTGCTGAAAATGTCTTGATTTATGTAATCCAGAAGGCCAAATTCAAACTGCCAAAGAGATCACTATTGAAGGTGAGTTCACAGGAATCTTTCAGACAAGAATGTGAAGAAATCTCTAAGAAGACAGGTGAGAAAGGCCAAATTAAACCTAGACTCAAGTATCCATGTTGAAAATAAAAAATATTAATTGTGGTTAGCAACAGAAATGGATGAACTGATGCTGTTAGTGCATTAACATACATTAATACACATTAGTTATTGGGTAAAGGAGAGTTGTTAATGTTGATATGGAGCTTCAGTGAGAGACCAAAAAGCAAAATATGAAGGAGAGCGCTGCAAATCACTCCCTGTAAACAGTAACAGCAGTATCAATCCTATTTTTCTGTAGGAATGGAGATACAAACTGGAGAGGTAGATTGTAACTGTGTTTTTAAGGATGATTAATACCAGAGAACAATTTCAGAAACAGATACTAATAGCTATGTGCATTTTAAGGTGGTCTGAGGATAAACTAGGTGACAACACAACAAAATAATATTTACTGGAGGAATGGTTGAACAGCTCCCAACACTTCTGACTGATGTGATGCTCTTAGTCCTTGTTCTGTGCCCAGCAATGGGAACGATGCACTCTTCATTACTGAAACACATAAATCAATGTGTTAGTCCACTAGCAAGATAAACATCCTCTGCCTGTATGAGCACCATGTTTGAGTCTTCACTTTCTGGGCTATTACTTGAAAACTCGCAACAGAACATTCAAGTGCTACAAAGTGTTTTCATTTTAAATATTAACACTGGTTGTTCAACACAGGCACTGTGTGAAAGAAGAATTTGTTGCACAACAGCCACATGAATATCGAGAACAAGAAGAGAAACCTCAGGGCACTAAAATGCTTCAGATCCTGCACAATGTTTTGACAGTCATTTAACTGAAATGCAAAAGCAAATGAGGAGGAGTATGAGCTTGATCTCTGTATCCACATACATGGTGGGCTGGCAAACTCAAGAAGTAGAATTTCACATACAAGGGGTTAGTCTGAAGGCAAGCAGGAATTTCTCAGTGTGTCAAAAAAGGAATTAAAAGCCAGAACAACACACAGTACAATATATTTGAATAACACACTGCAAGAAGTTTGTTGTTGATAACTTCAGCTGAGTGAGCAGCAGAACATTTGGCTTTGACACTAAGTATTTGAATTATAAACTTACTCATAAAAGTTATTTAGAAGTAGTATTTTAATGTCAAGAACTACTTCACTATCAATATTAGCTGAAATGAAGAAAAAGGGAGGGAAATCCACCACAGAAAATAGACTGGTCTATGAAGTGCAAGACCTGTTTTCTCATTAGATACTACAACACAGCTGGACAACCATAATACCAATAGGAAAGGTATTCGCTGCAATATTTTCAATATAAATTTAATTTTTAGTCTTCAGTTTAAACAAGGACAGCTGAAGAGCAGTCCTTCTCGAGCTAGTTGAAAGATTTACATTTTTGGGGGGGAAGAGCCACACTCTTAGACAGTAAATGTGAATCTTTACCTGTAATGCCTGAATTCCTCATTTAAAGCTGATGAGTTGACCAGCTCAGGGCACTCGNAATCACCCACTTCACACATGAAGTCTTCACTGTTTTCTTCATCTTCGCTGAAGAAGTTGAGCTCCTTCTCAGCATCTTCTGCAAGTCCTAACACCTCTGCATTGTCACCCTCGTCAGAACCCGTGGGGTAAAGCAGTTCACCATCTTCCTGCATCCCCTTTGCATAGCCACGGGCAGCAATCTCTTTATCAAGAGAACACTCTCTCCTGTCAAAGAGGAATGTTTTCTTTTAATATGCTGAATTCAGTAAGCCAAGTTACCAATATACTACATTTTGGATTTAAAACACTTATCAAGCTAGACTAAAATTACCCACACTATTAATAAAGAAGATACACTCTATTGAAACACACAAAACACCACATGATGGCGCTGAGCTTTATGTAAAATACTAACTTAGAATGTAATCCAAGAGAAGAAAACTTCTCCAGAAGATGATTCCATCTCCATAACCTGCATTAATGTTTTTTTTTCTTACAGGAAATTGTTTTACTTTAGCAGGAATAACATTTGGGTTTAAGTTCAAATCACGCTTAAGCAAACAGAATAATAAAGGGTCTGACATACGAAGGCTGATTAAAGTGTGGAACTCCTTAGGAAAAGTGCTCAGGTTGAAATACAACTGTTTTCATTGCAACAGTTTCGGTCTTAAAATGAGTGAAAATTAAGTTTACTTTTCATAAGGAACAAAAGACATTAGGAAGAAAAGTTTAAATGTAATAATGCCCGAGGAGGCAGTCACCCTATTTACAAGCATTTTAAAAATAGTTTTAAAATGGAAACCCAAATTAATCCTAAATATATTAGAATTGTCAAACAGGCTGATTCTGCATCACTGTTAAAATTTCCTGGACATTTAACATTTGGATCAAGATTTCAGATTGATCTCTCTTCCTTGGTTGCAAGAAAACAAAGAAAGCAGCAGAGGATTTTAAAGCACACTTTAGCTTTTGAAAACCACTTACAGTAACTTGGAAGAAAACACAATAGAAATGACAAAAATATAAGTTAAACTTGCACAGTTGATCCTATTTTTTTTTTATTTCCCCCACAGGCATCTCTCACAGGCATCCATTTTTCTCAGAAAACCAACACTACTGCTGTAAGTAGAACTCAAATACATCTGGTCATTTCTACCTGATGTCTTTGAATGTTGGGAAGAGCTCACTCTCGTAGTTGAAGCGTTTCTTGAAGAACTCCCTAATACAGTTAACATCTCTGTCAAAATACCTGTAAAAAATACAGAATTGTACAAACAAAAAAATCAGTGAAGTCTATTGCAGTGAGAAGCATTTACCCTACATAGTTTCATTTGAAAATTATTTCTATTAGTGATCCCAAGTGAAAGGCTAGGAAGAGGAACTGGATGCAGTTTATTTCTGAGCGTTTCTTAACTGGACAATATTATTATCTCTCAGAAGCAATTAATCACATATTTATTCTGCAGAGACATTTCTACTCATTCTTTATTTGGAACATTAATTGTTCTGCTTCACAAAAATGGCAGAAAAAGAATCAGGAAAAGACTTACGGAAACAAGTCATGGTTGACTGTTTGCTGTCATCAGCATTTGTCAGATTCACCTCGAAAAAACTTTAAATCAAAACCTACCATTCAGCATTTGCATGCGATGTTGACATCATCTGAGGGAAATCAATCAAAGTGGCATGGTCATCATTATCCAAGATGAGATTAAACTCATTGAAATCCCCATGGATCAGACCATGATTGGCAAGTTTTACAATGAGATCCATTAATTCACTGTAGACAGCAGCAGGATCTTCCATTTGGCGCACCTGGCACCTGAAAAGTTAAATTAATTGAAATATTCTAAACCTTGAAAGACTTGATTTAAAAACACAGATAAAGTATATGAAATACATCTGACAGAATGCCAGGGTACTTCAGGTTAAAAGGGCTCTCAGGTCTCTGGTCCAGCATCCTCCTCAAAGCTGAGTCAAATCTGAGACCAGACCAGAGTGCTCAGGTCTCTGTCTCGTCGGGATTGAAAATTTCTAGGGGTGGAGAGAGCCTGTGAAGCCTTTCCAAGCAACCTGTGCCACTGCCTCTCTGTCCTCCAGAGGAGAAAATACTTCCTTATACCCAGGCTAAACCTCATGTAAACTCACACTCACTGTCCCCCATAATGCGTTATGTAAATAATGGAGAACCAAATGTTTATGTTTCTCCTGTTTTAGGTAATCTTATCACATCAGTAGGAGCTAAGTCTTCTTGAGCTGAAATTCAAATGGACCATGGTATTTTCTTTTACAAAATCAGATTTTCTAGATTATGTTAGGAAAACAAAAATAAGTAAACTTCCACTGCAGAGTTCCAAAAGGAACTTGAAGTGTTCTGTTTATGCAATGGATGTGGAATTATTTAACAAATGAAGGTGGGGAGACAGAACACAATGAAGTCTTTTCCACATTACTCTTTAACTGTTATACTTTGGAATTAATTCCCTTTTGATTAAACTTTAGATCTTGAATACTATACAAGAGCAGGGACTGGTTTGTTCTGTAACTAGACATTTTAAATCTCTGGATTATATCTGGGTTGCTGTACATTGTATGAAACAGACAGGCCTTTCGCATTCAAAACCAAACCAACCGTAATATTTAATGTTTCCAGAGGTTCAGAAACTATAACCCCACATTG
>VXBT01009569.1:207-35321 GCA_013400235.1 Oriolus oriolus
ATCGTTGCTTTCCTTACCTTTGCTTCCCCCATCCCTGTTTCCCGCTCACGGGCTCCGGCGCCCGTTGCCTTTGCAGAATTTTGGGGGGACATCGCTAAAGAGTTCTACTGGAAGCGTCAGCACACGGGACCCTTCCTGAAGTACAACTTCGACGTGACCAAGGGGAAGATCTTCATCGAGTGGATGAAAGGAGCGACCACCAACATCTGCTACAACCTCCTGGACAGAAATGTCAATGAGAAGAAGCTTGGGGACAAAGTTGCTTTTTACTGGTAAGTTTCTGTTTATACTGCGGTGGAGAAGGTGTGTAAATAGCACCCGAAAGTGTACAAACGGTGTCGATTTCTACTGAGGTGAATGAAAACATAAAACCTGAGAGGGGCTAACCTTTAGATAGGTTCAGCACGTGTTTGCTTGCAGTGTCCTTGGGAAGAGCTGTGCCGGGAAGCTTCTCTGCCCTTTTGGGATGCACCGAAGTGCCCGGCATAGCAGTGGGCAGCGCCTGACTCGCAGCTCTGCCTCTGCAGCTGTACCTGCTGAGAGCTCAGAGCGGCCAGACACGAGCGAGGCAGGTGCCACAACTCCCTGGTGAACGAGCTAGATGTGGATAAGAGGCACGGGATGAGGAGCAGCCGACATCTGACAGCTAAAAGCTAATAAACCCCATTATCTCCCGTGTTTGTGTTTTGTGGGTCTGGCAGGTTTCCGCTCCTGTGGCAGAAAGGTTCTCCTAATACCTGAGCTTATGTGTGTGGATTACTTGCATTTGAATGTGTGGTGCTTTCAGAAAGACTGGCTTCTCTGCCTTAGGGAAGAAAAGGTACTTGCAACCCTATCTGAAGTATGTTTCTGGTTTTTTTTTTACCAGAGTTTTTACCAGAGTGTTAAAATCCATGTGAAACTTGATTTTCATATTGATGCAAAGTAGGTTTCACTGGTGATGTCCGAGCTCCAGAAGTAATTCTCCCCTGCTGAACTAGCTCAGCTGGCACCACAGCTGTGTCCTCAGACAGAGCTGTGCCTGGCTTTCCCGTGCATTTTGCTGTTTCCCTTGAGCTGGTGTTTATATTGCCTGGGTATGTGGCAGGGCAGAAGCACAATTAAATGTACCCTATGGTAGGGATGCAATAACTTGTTGGGATATGGTGAGTCCCTTCAGCAGAGCAGATGGAGAAATTTTACTGTCATTGCAATAAAAGTATCAGATGCTCTAAGTGATTTATTGTGCAGCTTCAGGTCCCCCTGAGCCACCCTGTGTAAAATTGACTGGGAGCCACCCCGCTGCTGCAAGGAACATGGCTATACCAGTGTGGCTCTGGCTGTGGCTGTAAAATCGGGTTTGTAGAGTTTCTAGAGTTTCTATCCATAGCCCTTCTGCTTCAGTGAAAGAATTACACACACTGCCTAGCAGATAATCATATTGATAAGGCACAGGTGAAATGCTGGGAAGTGTTTACTTCCCTGCTAGTTAAATAGATTCTCTAGCTCACTCTGATGTGAAATGACTGCAGCTTCTGAATGAAAACTCCTTTGTAAACTCATCAGGTAAAGGTGTGCCAGCAAACAAAATCATTTGGCAGCCAGTGCTGGCCTTGTGCTGGGGTTTGTTGAGGGACTGGATTCTTTGTGCTCATAAATCTTTGTGTGACAGTGAGGCAGCAGCTTCCAGTTTTAATTTGGGCTTGGTGAACATTTTTCTTGTTGGTTATTCCGGCAGCCTTTGTGGGGGTATTTGTGATGCTGAGCAAAGGTTGGAGTGGATATGAAAATGGTGGGTGGCTGTCAGTCATGGTGTTCACTGTGGTAAAAAATAAAGTCTCTCTTCCTCCTAGCAGAGAGTTTCCCCTGACTGTTTTGGGATAAACTCTCCTAGCGTGGCTCTGTCGCAGGTGACCAGGCACTGTAGTGCGGAGCTGTCAGCTGGGAATGCCAGTGGGAGTGATGGAAGAGGTGTGACATGTGTGGCACTGGCCTGCAAACCCGTGGCACTGAGGACTTGAGAAAGCGGGGCTGAGGGTTGCAACTCATAAAATTACTCCTCTCTTGGCACTTGTTTTTCTTCAAAACAAAACACTAATTAATTGTGCTCTCATCTTGTCCTCTTGTGTTTTGTGTTTAACAAAATGGAATGAGCCTGGCTCCCTAAGGCACTTGAGACTTGTCATACTGTATGAAAGGTCCAAAAAGAAATTAAAGCCTCTCAAAGCTGAAGAGGTTTTTTTGATTTTTAAACACCTGAACCACTTGATTGCTTCTAAGAAAGTCTGTAGCCTGCTAGATGGGAAAGGTGCTGAACTTATACCAAGGTTTGGTTGACTGTGCAGTTCTGAGAGCTCTGAAGAGATACAGGACCATGGTCTTTGCTTTCAGAGAGGAGGAAATTAGGGAACAGTTGAATAATGTTTGGAGGCGTTGCTGAGTGTCTCCGAGAAGCGATGTGTCCTGACGAAACTCAGAACTGCTGGCTGTGGCTGCCTCCAGCCTTGCATGGATGGGAGGGAGTGAGCAGCTCACTGGGCTTGTTATGGCCAAGCTGCTCTAAAGGTTCCTGCACCACGAGCAGTCCAGGACTGCCCAAATTGGCTCCACTCAGAGGGTCTAATCCCAAGCCACATGGAATTGCGTTTTCAGCACAAAGGGCAGTGCATGGGATTGCCTAATGCTGCAGAACTTGTACATAGGTGACGTTTGCTGTCGTGGTGTCGTCCTCATGGTGCTGTTAGGACTGTGTAGTTCAGAATTGCCATCCTGAGCTGGTAGGAAACGTGGATTTTTCCCTGTTGACTGCTTCACTAGGGTATCATCGGGCTGCTTGTGAACGTTACAAATATTTCTGGGTTTGCTGCTTCTGATTCCTCTTTCTCTGCTTGGTATTGCTGATGTGGCCTAAAAAAAGGAACAGAAGCTCCAGGAAATGCTTCTGATAAAGTGCTGCTCTCAAAAGTGAAATCTCTTTCACAATGGTGTGCAAAGGCTGAGGTCAGTAACAGTGGTTGCTGTGCAGGTGGGTCCCTGTGGTGACTCTTGTGGGCCTTGCAGGGGAAATGGACTGGACCAGCTACTGGGACATTAAGGGGACTTGCAGCAGTGCTGAGGACTTTGTGATGGGTGGTTAATTAGGGCAGGAGCACAGTATTCCTCCACCCTGCTGTCAACATGCCTAAGTCACTTGGACAGCCCTTAGTTCTGTGCTGAAGCATCTGTTAATAATCTCGTATAAACTTCAGCCTGGGCAGCCTGTGGAGGTGAAAATATAACCAGGTGGGAATTAGAAAAAAACAATATCTATTGCAAAACCCTCTAATTAGACCCCAGGGTGTGAAAATACTCGGATGAGGCCTGTTCTGTGTGTAACCTGTGCCTCTGTTTCTCAAACCACTTACCCCAGGTGCAGTGTTGGTAGTGCCTGGTGGGACCAGGGGCAGGAGGTAGAGCTGCTGGTTGTTTTTAGAGTCCTTCTAGCCAAGGAGGTGGGGCGTAGCCAGGTGCTCCTGGCTTCTGCCATCTCTGGGAGAGCCTATTAATTGTGTGCTTTTTTATATTGGCATATGACATTACACATCTAGAAAGGAGCAATAAAGATGGTAAAGGCTGCCAGAGCTTACTGGAGCTTTGTTTAACAAAATAGTAAGTTCCTCTTCTGGGCCTAGAACAAACAGGACATGCAAATATTAGGAGATGTGGTTTGTTTGGTTTGGATTTCTTTATATGATTTGACTTTAAAATGGCCTTGTAGCCTTGAGGTTTCTTCCAATAAAACTTTCTATAAGAAAAAAACGGACAACTATAGGAGCATGTTTAAAAATAAACAAATAAAAGAAACTAACCAACCCCCCCACCCATCTGTCATATGCACAGATGCTGTGGCAGGGGATGCTGGCTGTTAACATCCAGCCTTTCCAAGTGCTTAATTGGAGCCAGCTTCTACATGATGCAGTTGGCTCTGATGCTCCCACTGGCTTCAGGATTTTGGCTCATCCTGTGTCAAACTGACCCTTCAATTCTTTGGTAACTTCCTGGATGACTTGTTATCCTTCCAGTGATGCAGTCTCTTTCAACGCTCTTCTGGTGATGAAAGCACATCCCTAAATCACTGTTTAAAGAACAAAATTCACCCCTGGGAAGGTTGCTGTTGCTGATCCACACTTGCAGGTGTGTGCATGGTTTGGTTCATGCCCACAGCACTGTCCAGGCTCACCACAGCTCCTTTCCTGATGGGGATTCTCCATGGGAAAAGGGGTGGCCTCACGCAGCCCTTTCTGGGGTGCCTCCTCAGCAACCCATGTCATCTCCCTGGTGTGTGTGCTGAGGGATAGATTGCTGGTTTTGGCAGGTATTAATTATTTTGGAAGCACTGCTGAACAGTACAGTGCTCTGCTTCTGGAAATCAGGCACGTTATGTGCACCTAAAATAGATAATAAATTACACTGAATGTATTAGTATTTTATGAAGCTGTAAGTCTTCTTCAAGGACAATGATAGTTGTAGATTCCATCACGGAAAGCGTAGCTCTTTTCTGGTGGGCTTTGTGAAATCTGCCGGTGTGGGAGGGGGTGACAAAACTGAATGCTTCAGGCAGCATTTCTCATCCCTCCAAACGGGAACATCCCTGCGTTGTGGGGCCCTCCCTGACTGAGCTGCGTGGGTAGTGCAGGAGTGGGAATGGGGGGAGCATCAACAGAAACATGGTATTAAAACAGGGAGTACAGCGAGTAGTGTAGTAGCTCAAGCATGTCCAAGTCATGTGCTTTCCTGGCTTCTTTGAAAATTTTTCCTCTCCCAGTTCTGGGCAGTCACCAAGCAGTGTGGTTAGTGCTGTGCAGGAGTGCAAGCAGCCACTGTTTTTGGGCACATATATATATAAGTACAGGCTGGGGCAGGAGGGACTCACAGCTTCTCCTCAGGTGTAGCTCCCTGACTTTTCTCCATAGGTGGATGGAGTCTCTAACTTTGGCTGTGGGCTGTTTGGAGCAAGGTCACGATGGGCTTAAAATAAACTGATGTCCTGTAACTGCTCTGAATCCCCTGCTGCAGGTTGCAGATGAGATACAGAGATGATGCTGCCCCAGGGCAGCATGGTGGTGGCTGCTTAAGGGTTTGAGGTTCTCGGTTTGGCCTGAGGGGCTGGAAAACACAGGGATCATGGTCTAAAACTTGTTAACAAGGGCTCTATGTGTGTGTGCTGAGACCCATTTTCTCCTGTCATACCTTGATGTTCTTCTGTCCCAAGTGTTTCTGTTGTACTCATGTGCTGCATCCTCCATCCTGTTCATTACTAGTGAAATCTCCAAGGTAGTTCCCAGGTGAGCGGCTGTACCAAAGGGATGAAATAAAGATCTGAGAACAGCAAACTGCCTCCTCAGGCATGTGTGGGGTGTGCTTTCCTGGATGCTGTGAGTCAGCAGGTTGAGCACTGTGGTACTCAGGCACTTGGCATGCTCAGAGTCACTGGAAGTTGTTTTTCCATTCCAAGGGCTGACTTGAAAGCAGAATTTGACTCATCAGTCAAATGAGTGTCAGGTACACTTCCTGGTTTGCAGGGCGATGCTGGGAAGGGTGATTAGTGTGATGTTTTGGAGATCTGAAGCCCCATTCCTGCTCTGCGGAGCCTCTTCCATCCCAGGATGCCAGGCAGGGCAGGAGCAGGGAGCTGGCAAGTGCTCTCAGCCTCGTGCTGTTCCGCTCTGCAGTGCAAGGAAGGAAAGGGACAGGTATTAAAGGGTGGTGAGCACTCGATTACCCAGAGCCTGTGGTCTCCTGTGGTTTTGCCCATTCAGAAGCACCCCTGGACTTGTGCCTCTGTGGGAGGGCATTCCACATTATTGAAGATTTTCTCTAGAAATGGTTTTTACTGAGCTCAAATAACACATAATCCTGCTTCTGGAGACAGACTGGGATTTTTCTTCTCTGTTAAATCAAATCTGTTAAGAGAGAAGGCACTCAGGCAACACTTGGTTGGTTGCTCCATGGCAGAGCAGTGAGGAGAGGGGTTGTTTAACCTCTCCTGCCTGGGAGAGCAGCTCAGCTGCCTTGAATCAGGGGAGCAGCTTTCATTTGGGTTTTGTTGGATCTGTTCGTTCCCAGCCTTTTGCTCAGAAACCTTTGGTAGCTGCTACTGGCAGGGATACAGATTCCATCTATATAAATACAAGAGAATATCCAGGAAGTAGTGGACCAGATAAACAAGTGGGATGTCCGTAAGTGCCCAGGATTAGATGGCGTGCGCCCCAGATGAGGGGCAGGAACTTGAAAGTGGAATTGCAGAGCTGCTGGCCAGGGTATGCTGATGGTGTTTGCAAAAGGTTGCAGTGCCAAGGGCTGGGAGGTTGCCAGCCCCTCTTTGCCCAGAGAGGGCAATGAAAGGGGTCCTGGGAACCAGTAAACCTGATTTGCATCCCTAGGGGTACAGTGGAACAGGGTCACTGGGAGAGGTGATGGAGCTGCTGGCAGAGCTGCTGGAGCACGAGGCCGGTGACACTGAGCGCACAGAGATGGCTCTTTTCAGACCACCTTCGGGAGTTTCCCACAGAAAGTTGTTCAAGAAAGTAATTCAAGTGTGCCTGGAAGAGCAGTGGTTTTGTGGAGCTGGTTTGGCCTTGCCCTTTGCTTTCTCACTTTCAGCAGTCACTCTTCAGGGTCAGCAGCGGGTCTGCCAAGGACAGTGTTGAAACAGAATTGCTGATGGTGGCCAGGCTCACACGTTCCAGAAACAGCATCTCCTGCTGCTGATGTTGCTCCTGGAGGCAGAACATCAGCCGTGGTTCTGACCCAGCATGGTACTTCGGTTTTAGTCTGAGGCTTCTGACTGAGCTGCTGTGAACACAAGTGCAGTGCTGCTGTGTAAATGACGCCAGTGACAGCTTTTATCTTCTTATTTAGTACTTTTTCCTCATCCTCCTCATTGCTCTGACAGCTCTCTAGGTTCAGCACTAGGGATTCAATAACTTTTCATGAATTTCTGCTTCCACCCCTCGCCAAGAATGTTGGTTTATACCCTGTGCAGTGCTGCCTTTCTGCGTGGTTCTGGGGGTGTGGTTGTACAATAACTACCTGGGCCACTATGAGGGGTGTGTGTGCACAGACAGTGGCACCTGGATTTTCTCATTTCTGTGAAACTTTTGTCATGTTTTGCTGGCAGCTATTACAGGCAACTGGATATGTTTTAAGAATACTTGATTACTGTAGGGAAGGGCACCGTGGTTGTGCAATGATGGCATATTGCAAATACTGGCAGGAGATTTGAAACTTGAGGTGGATAAATGGAGTTCATGGTCAGAGAGGATGGTGAACTTCTGTATGGATTCAGGACACGGAAGATCAGAGCCTTCAGTTTGCTCATTGGACTAGAAAACCTGATTATTTTAGCTGTGTGAATGGCTTGTGTGTCCTCCCCTGGCACCCTGGTGTGATTGGAGCAGCAGTGGACAAGGACTCCGGCTCCCCGTGGATGAGACTTGCTCCAAGTAGGGGACAAAATGCTCAGGCTTTGCCAAAAGAGGTGCGAGTGGCCACTTGTTCCAAGTGTGGCGTTTTTCTGGTGGGTTGTTGCACTCGTGGTGCCTGGTGGATTCTCAGTGCCTGGGGCTCCTGGGCTGAAGTGTCGGCCGGTGGTTTCACAAGAGCTCTTGTCGCCACCCTTTGGGAGCAGGGTTTCAGTTCTCTGTTTGCATTTCTGCACATCGCTTGGAAATGTCGAAATGAGGTGCAGTAGGAAATGGTGAGCCCTGGCAGGTTTCCATTAATTCTCTTTCACAGATATCACCTCCCTTCTTCAGGGGAATCCCTCAAGGAAGTTGAGGGCCTTCCTGGTTGCTCTGTCGTGCCTGGCTATGTGATAGTGCCCAGAAAAGCTGTGGCTGCCCCATCCCTGGGAGGGGTCAGCATTTTGTCCCCTGCTTGGAGCACCTGGGATGGTGGAAGCTGTCCTTGCCTATGGAACCAGATGGTCTTTAAGGTCTCTTCCAAACCAGACCATTCATTTTATGATTCATTCAGTGGTAGTGAAGCATGTTTTCCATTCCTGTTGCCACTGACCGTCTTCTAGGAGATGTTCCCTAAATGACATTCCAGCAGGTGACACTTGGCCATCATCTCTGGAGGTTTATGATGCATGAAGTTGAAATGCCCACCAAAAGTCTGATTAAAAGCTTAATTTCCTACCATGACTTTTATGGATATTGTTTGAGCCTCCATTGAAATTGCCTTGCCTGGCTTTCTGTGTTTCTAGAAGCTCTTCAAAATTTGGCAGAATGTTCCAGCCAGAGATGCAGCTATTTCCCAAAATGGGGCATTTCCCAGCTGCCAGCAGCTCGTTGATTATTTTACTTACAGAAGCTTCACCCAGGGTCTGTTCCACAGCCCAACCGTAAATTGTTTAAACAAGGAATCAGCTGTTTAGTACTGAATATAAGCCCTGCTCCCACTGGACTGGTAAAAATAGGCCATGCTCCTTTGAAAACTGATGGTAAACATCTACAATGTTTCCTCTCATGTCAAACTCTCATATTCTTGTGCAGCAGTCAGGGGGTTTGGCTGGTGGGGTTGCCAAACTGGCTGAGGGCAGCCAAACTCCGTGACGTGCTGGCTGAGTCTTGCACATGACCTCTGTTGCAACGCTATATGACCATTTTGTTTTAAAAAAAGTAATTAAAATTTGCTTTAAAAAACCTCTCCCCTAAATGAAGTAGGCAAAAAGCTGTCGTTTGACTCCACCGGTTGTTCTCTTGTGTTTTAAAGTACTTCAGAAAGTAAGAGTTAGGGTTAGTGCTTTTCCTCTTGAGTTGGTGGTTACTCAGTATCAAGCAAGTAGGAAAATTGTGAAGCCACAGAGGAGCAAATTCCCTTTGCTGAGTGCGTCAGCACCAAGTGGCTGCTGGCACTGTCACCAGGGTATTTACATGTGGTCTGTAGGACTTGTAAAATGACTTATCTTGCCCAGTGTGCCAGGATGAGAGTACATTTCCCTTGAACAGGGACTTGCTGTCTGCAGTCCATCCTGTCTTCCCCAAAACTGTTCCCCTGGAGTGTTCTGGCTCTCAGGTGTGAGCACAGACTGTACAAGCCCCACGGCACCGAGTTCATTTGCCCGTGTTGGCTGATGAACCAGCAGCAGGGTGAGGTGGGAGGTGTTGATTCCTTTAGAGATGTGTGAGCATTCTGCTGCCTAAAGAAAGGGGCTTGAAGTAGACTTCAGGGCATAGCCTGGTAATAGTGGGATAACTGGAGGGAATTTTCGCAGGTTGATAAATAAAGAGTGGTTTTGGAGCAGTGTCCACCTCCAGCTGGGCTCTGTGGTGTAGGATCTCTCAGGGTATGGCAGAGCAAACAGTGGTTGGGCTGCACAAGATAAATATTATTTCTTTAGATGCCTCTGGTATTCGTTCAGCTCCTGAAAGGCTGCAGACACAAAGAGTAGCCGGGAATGCATTTAATGAGAAGGAAGGACAGAAAGATGGATGTGGTTTTCCTATGGGACAGTAGCAGCCGTGCAGGGCGTTGGGCATTTGCTTTGTAGGCTGCGTGTCCATATGGCTGTTTTTAAAGATGAGCAGAGGACTGATTCCCTGATCAAAGAGCAGATGGGGGCCCAGTGTCCCTGGAGAAGTGAGCTCCATTTTAGCTGTTCTGTACAGTACACACTGACACAGTGCCTGTGTTGGAGTCAGTTGCGCTGGAGGGGATGGGCCTGGGGCTGAACACAGAACACTGTGCCCTGCAGAGCACAGGGCTCCTGCTTTGACACGAGTGGTTTGGGTTTCTTAACAGCAATAGGAACCCGTTCATCCTAGGCACATGATCAACTTCAAGTTGGGCTGGTTTGGCTCAGAGATGGATTTGAGAGCAGAGCTTTGTTAGGCCCTACCTAAGTGTATGGGGGACACTGGAGGGGAAAATTGACGGATGGTTTTAATGCAGTTGTCAGAGTCAGCTGTGTGGGTTTAGGAGGTGATGGTGTTAAACTGGTAAGATTCTTCTTTTCCCTGGGCTTTCTGTTCCCAGGTTTTCTCAACGATGTTCTCTCAGTGCAGCCAAATATTTCTGAGCACACTGGGAAAACCTTTTCACCAGCCCCTCCCAAGCCGAGCTCTGTCATTACGCAACTTCTTCTTTCTTGATCCGTGTTGTGACGCAAGGGGATTTAAGCGTGGTGATGGCAGGGTTGAGCTTTCTGGTAAACCTGCTGCTCAAGAAACCTCAGGCTTCCCAGAACTCCTTTGGGAATTTTACATTACTGTGGTGGGAGGTGGTGACATTAAGCATGGGCAGGGCTGGGCAGTCTGCCCCGTTATTTTGAAATGTTCTCATGGAGGGTTTTGCAGACCTGCTGCAGACCCATCTGTTTGTGCAGTTAAGAGCATTTCCATATTGAACAATCCATGCAAATACCAGAATTTTTTTCTGATGAAAGGGTGTATTTTTCTGATTATCTTGCACAGCTGCTCTCCCCAAACTTCATGTTTCAATGTAATCTATTTTCTCAAAATCAGATTTAAAATGCTGTCTTTACTTGAGTGCCATTCCTCTCTCAAGTGGCATAAGCAAAGCTGGGAGGGAGAAATCCTATTTTTATTTCAGTTTTGGCTGCTGTTGTTCCTGAGAAACCAAGGTATGTCCAGGCAGATCCTTTTCAGGCAGCAGTTCTTGGGGCTGTCCCAAGACCAGCCGAGGCGAGGTGGTGGCAGGAGGTGTGTGAGCAGCTGACACCACGGTGGCCGAGCACGCCCGGGGCTCTCGCTGCCCATGCGGCTCACCCGTGAGCACATTCCCCACGTGGCAGGAGCCTGGCTGGGCCCAGCTCTGCCTGGCATTTTGGCTGCTCTAATTCTGGATGTGGAATGGACCGGGGAGCCATGAGCCCTCCTGGCCGCCCTCGGTGACCTTGCACGTGAAGAGTTGTCACCACAGCAGGAAAACTCCTTCCTTTACCTTGTGCCCTGCTCTGGGGACAGGCTGCTGGTGAAGCAGGAGCTGGAGATCTCTCATGCTGCGTTTGGTCCCATGTTTAGGAGGGATTTTGGGCTCTGAGCGTGTTTTAGTTTAGATGGCAACAGAGATGTTCTAGGGCGGATGTTCCCACAGTCCCCATCTCTGCTCTTTTGGAGTCACAGGATCACAGACTTAACTAGGTTGGAAAAAACCTTTGAGATCATTGAGTCTCTCTGTGGTTCCCCACTGTGCAAATTCTTCCTGTGACATGGCATCATCTGGTAAAGGCTTCTTTCCCTCTTACACTACCTTTTCCAAACTGGGAATCCATGTTTCCTTAAAGGTGCTTTCCAGTGGGGAAAATGCAGAGCCTTTGTCGTGCATTAAGAAAAATTGCTCTGCGGGCTGCCATCACACCTCTGCCAGTCAGAAAATGAGACCTGGTAGCTCTGAGATGGTTTGCTGTGCTCTGAAAATTCACCTTTCAGGTGCTCCACACCTGTGCTTGGTAACTTTGGGTTACTGCTTTTACTCAGTCACGGAATGGTTTGGGTTGGAAGGGACATTAAAGCTCATCTTGTTCCACCCCCCTGCCATGGGCAGGGACACCTTCCACTATCCCAGATTGCTCCAAGCCCTGTCCAGCCTGGCCCTGAACATTGCCAGGGATGGGGCAACCACAGCTTCTCTGGGCACTCTGTGCCAGGGCCTCCCCACCCTCACAGGGAAGGATTTCTTCCTAATATCCAGTCTAAACCTATTCTCTATCAGTTTAAAGCCGTTGTCGTGTCACTACGTGCCCTTGTAAAAAGGGAGTGTTGTGTTCACAGGAGCTTAGAGGAGAAACTTAAATGATCTGAAGCCCCTTTGGTCCTCAGTTGGGAGCATTTCCAGGGATCAGAAAGGCTTTGGCTTTGTTCTTAGCTTGCTTTTATCTGTGATTTCTCTGTTTCTGACTGTGTGGATCTGCAGATGGTCTGGCAGACCTTGAAAACTTCTAACACTTCACTTGCTTGGCTTCATTGCCTCCTTTTCTCCTGTACATCACCTTATCAGTGGTGTTGTAGCCCTGGTAAACTACAATTGCCACCCTCAGTTCCTTTGAAAACTGTAATTGCCACTGATGCAACCCACGCTTCCTGCTGCTCCATCCCAACGCCGGGGCAGCTTTGCCTAGGGACTCATAGTCATTTGTTACTCAAGCAGGTGATGCAAATAACTTTTCTTTAGAAATGTTGTGAAAGGGAAAAACCAAACAGTGTTGCTGATTCATTTTCGGGTCAGCTTTGCTTGGTCAGTTTGGGTGCTCTGGGAAGTGTGTGTCCCCTTGGCCGCTGTTCCTGCCCCTCCCTCCTGTTTGTCACCCTGCAGCTGAGATGGGCTCAGCTCACTTGGTTACGTGATGAGTGGGTGAAGCAGACCATGCTTTGGAAAGTCCTGCAGTCAGCCCTGGTGCTTGGCACAGCACGGTAACTTCTTAACCTGCTTTGCTGTAAATATCCAGGAGAGCATCTGGGTGCAGCATTCCTCTCCCACACTGCTGCTCTGCTTCCCTGACTGCTCCACGGGGTCAGTGCCTGGGCTGATGGGGCTCTGCAGAAATGCTTGCCTGCTCCTACAAACCACCTTCCCTCCTACACTGTGTATGCACAGCACTAAATCACTTGCTCACCTGCCTGGTGGCTCTAACAAGGAAGCATAACCTTGATTTACTATCCGGGCACCAGGTGAAACAGCTCTGTGGCTCTGCACCTCCAAGGTCAAACACCCAGCTGAGCAGGCAGTCCGTGAGCCCCCAGGAAGTGTGGTAGTGCCACAGAGGTGATGAGGGTTCAGCTTTCCCACCTGCTGTTTTCTTCCTCCCCTGCCCGTGTGACTTCTCCATGCGATTGTTCCTTGCTCGGATGCTGGCAGGGTCTGTGCCACAGGGCTTTGTGTGCGTCACAGCACCTGCTCCGAAGTGAGGAGCCCCTTGTTTTTACTGCTGGCAGAAGGGAGCAGGAGGATAAGAGCTCTGCAGAGCCTGTGCTGCCTTTCATATGTTGACAGGGATCTGTTTGGAGCAGGGCTGGGCACTGCCATCCTGCACACTGCGGTGGCGGTGGTCCCCGGTGCCCTAGGGGTGTCTGGGCCTGGCAAGGAATGGCTGCAGGCAGATACAAAACTCTCCTCTTTGCAGGAAACCTGGCTTCTTCAACAAATCATGATTTCTTGGAGAAGACCTACCTCAGAAGGCCTCCAGTTGTGTGTTTAGTTGAAAAGCTTGGATTTACTGAGTCAGTGGGTGGTTCAGTGGAGATCTTAGAATCAGAATGGGTTGGGTTGGAAGGGACCTTAGAGGTCATCTAGTTCTGCTCCCTGCATGGGCAAGGACACCTTCCACTATCCCAGATTGGTCCAAGCCCTGTCCAGCCTGGCCTTGGACACTTCCAGGGATGAGGCAGCCACAGCTTCTCTGAGCACTCTGTGCCAGGGCCTCCCCACCCTCACAGGGAAGAATTTCTTCCGTATGTATTCCATATGGCCAGAGCTTGCCTTTCTCCAGCTGAGCATTCACACAACATGCAATATGTAAAACATGGGCTTCTCAAGTGCTAAAAATCTCAAATGCATTCCTGCCATGAGCCAGATGATACTGTAAAATTTTGGATTACCGTTGCTAAATGTAGGACTCGGTTTGAAGATGAAAAAAACCATCAGACTCACTGTGCTTCACCATGTATTTCATCTAATGATGTATCTGGGGTGTTTGGGGAGCTGAGAATTGGGTTTTCCTTTCAGAAGAAGCCTTGCTGTTAGAGCACAGATTGCACACGAACGATCACAGCAGTGCTGCTGCCAACTATTTTCACTACCAGATCTTAAAAAAATACGTATTTGGGGGGTGTTGGATTTGGTGGGGTTAGAACTGCGGAGGTGAGTTCTGCAGTGCTGTTTTCAGAGGAGTGAGGTTTATTTTTGCAGTTTTACTGCTTTTTCAGTTGAATTTGGACAAGGGAGCCCGTGTGGGATGCTCAGGGCTTACAGCTCTTGCTTATGTCAGATGGGCACCGCTGGGAAGATGCTGCTGGCAGAACTTGGATGCCAGGAGTTTACAGGCTCGGTTTTGACGCAGAGGGTACTTGATAGCGTGCAAGTGGGCATTCCTTTAAATGCCCTGTCTAAAATCCATCATTCACTGGGCTTTTGTGCCAGAGCAGAGGACAGAGCAGTCTGAGTGCTGCTGGAGCCCGCTGAGTGTAGCTGTGGGCACTCCTGACTATTTTCAGATGCGAGGAGACACAAAGCAATTGCCTGCTCTTGAGAGACTGCTCGAGGCCTTGGCTGGAGATGCATTGAAAGGAGGCATCTTGTCCTGTAGAAACAAGGACATGGTTTGTTTCCCATTAAACACAAGGTCTTCTTAAAATTTGAAGCCTGAGGTTTGCCCTGCTGGTGGTAGTGGAGCTGTTTTGCAGTCACGCAAATGAACAGAAAGGACTTTGAAAGCCCCCTGAAAATCCTCGCGGAAGTTTTAACTTCTCTTTGACTTTGCTCTGTGCTTCTCCTGCAGTGCCCTGTGTGTTCTGGCCTTGAGGACGAGCCTGGGTACATTCCTTGGCCTGAGTGTCCCTCCGAAATCCTGCCAAGGAGGAGGACCTGGCGTATTTGAGATGTGCCTCTCATGTGCAGGGAGGGCAGGAATGTCCGAGCAGTGCCTGGTGCCAGGTGGCTCAGGGCAGGTCCGTGTCCCTCATGGGCACCGTGTGCCCGAGGCAGCTCTGCCTGAGGGGTCACAGGGCTGCTGCCCTGGGAACCCACAGCTTGGGTGACCTGGCTGCCTCTCCTCTTGGCTACCAGCCCCCAAATAGCACACAGGGCCCTGGGCAGTCCTTCCTCCTAACGTGTTCCTCTCTTAGTAAAGGCTGTAATTAGATCCTTTGCTGGGGCAGAGCACGGACAAAGGGACATCCTTCCACCCTGCCCTGTTTGATGAGCTGGGGGCTGGCTCGAACAGGGCCTGCCTGTGGTGCCCAGCAGATCCCAGTGACCTTCAGGTGAGGGATTGGTGGGCTGGGATGCTCCAGCTTGCGTTTGAAGGCATTATAATTGTCTTCTAAGAGCTATTCCATAGCAAGGCTCGTGGCTGAGGGCAGTTGCACACACAGTGATCCTACATGTCTGGACACAAGCAGGTTTGTACAGCACCAGCCTGGATGTAGATGCACAAAGGAAAACCTGGATGGTGAGGGAAGGCACTCAGTGTGCAGGCAGACACAGCAGAAGCAGATGCTGCTCCTGTCAGCCAGATCAGTTACAGCTGCTCAGCCCAGCACTGACATCAGCTCTTGGATCTTTGACCTCAAGTAACAGAGTGAAAAGGGAAACTGATTTCCTGGTTTCCCTTTCCTAGCTGAGAGTCCTGCTGTAAGGGACCTTGGCTAATAGTTTCACATGTCATTTAGCTCAAAGTGATGCTTCTGGCTGTGATGGGAAAAGGAGAGGAAACTGCTGGGATGTCAAGGCTGAGCTGTCTGCCTTGGGCTCTGGTTCACTCTCCCACGCTTTGCTTTTGCTTTGTATTCTTGTGTCTCTCCCCTTTGCACTTAGAAGGGGCCAAACTTGCGTAAAGGATCAAGCAGGGAATCGCCCTTCCAGCAGCCAGTGGTGGGAAGATTCCGTGTCCTGTGTCAGTGCAGGTATCCATGGTCCCAACTGCTGCAGAGCACTGTGGAAGCCAGGAGTGTAACTGGGTATCAGGAGGGGTAAGACAAGTGTGTGAGCAGCAGATCCACAAATGATGATCCAGGTGTGTCCACTGGTTTTGGAACCCCTGTTCTACATGGGGCAGGAGCAGGGCTTGTATCAGTGGGGCTCTCCCAGCTCTTGTGGTTTCAGCAGCAGGACCACGTCTGCCATTGGGAGCACGTGGTCACTGTTGTGCTGGCACAGAATGGCACGAGTTACACAATTACATGAGAACTGAGGGTGTTGCTTTATGCATTTCTGCATCCCAGAAGCCTTCCTGCTGTTTGTGTTGCTGGGGTAAGTGGTTGGTTTTGCTAGGATTCTGTACTTAGCTTTGGAGTGCTGTTTGATGTGTTGAAGAAGTGAGGTTTCTGTTTCAGAGCTGGGCAGAGCCTGGCTGCAGTCCTGAGGGAGCACATGGCATAGAGGTCCTTCCTGGCCTCTCCCCAGCACCAGTGTTGCTTTTCATTTGGCTGCACATGCTAAGGGGACAGTTTTCCAGAAGCACTGGCAGCTGAGAGTGATGTGATACCCCTATTCATCTATGGATCACTGGAGTTTCTGTGCTGGCTGCCTTGGAGAGACCTGGAAAAGTGTCTCTGTCCTTCCAGAGTGTAGGAGAGTGCTGCTTCTCCACGTGTGAAGTCATGTCAAATTCTTTATGAATCTCCTGATCCTTTGGGAGTGCCACCACATTTGCATGTCTGAAGTGCTGAGTCACGTTAAAGTTAGCTGGTTTTTACTTCAGTAGCAAGCCCTTTCCCTGAGGATGTGACATTCCTGTCCCTTCTCCGGGTGCAACCCTCGGCTCATCTTCCCACCAGAGTCTGGGCTGCGGGAGGACCAACAAGGAGAATAAGGCAGAGCAGGCAGGACACTGAACAAACATACACGGGTGTATTTATATATGACCTTGGAAAATAAGACAGGCCTTGGCATCCCAGCCCAGCCCATCAGATGTCAGGTATTTGGGGGCTGGGTGCTGCTGCACGCTGGCCCATGTTTCATGCAGAGATATCTGCAGGCGTAAGCAGCCAGGAGTGAGGGAGCCATGCCATAAATCCCAGAGTGTTCCTGAGCCCGTGCTCTCTTAGCTTTGGTTCTGCTGGACTCTTCTTGCCTCTCTGAAAGTGCCACGTAGTTCCATTTCACACATTCAATTGCTTTCAGTAGTGATCTACCCAGGGCTGGGAACTTTGGACTAAATTTTCCTACTATTGGAGAACTTTAGTCCAGAATTGGATTTCTGGAGTTTGGTTTGCTTGGAAGGGCAGGTGAGGACATATTTGTTGGCCAGAGCAGTTTTCAGTGTCATTCTTACCTTGGGCTGCCTGCACAGTAACAAATGTTATCTTGCTTTTCCAGGGAAGGGAATGAACCTGGGGATTTCATGAAAATCACATACCGTGAGCTGCTGCACAAAGTCTGCCAGTTTGCCAATGTCCTCCGCAGCCAAGGTACACAGCTGAGGCAACAGGAGCACTGGGTACTGGGGAGGCATTTGGCCAAGGGTTTGGAGATTGGGGTCACTTCTTGTGTGATTTCCAGCCTGTTGAGTAATTCTCATCAATTTGCTCTGCAATGCACAGATTCATTCCTGGCTCTGTCTGTGAAAACTGATCACTGCTGGTCATGTCAGCTGTACGAGGAAGAAATCAGTGCTCAAAACATCATGCTCTGGGGTTTTCCAACAAGCAGTGGGCTCTGGTTATTTTCCTGCTTCCTTCAGGGAGGCAGATGAGAACATGGAGTGTTCATTGCCATCATCTCTCAAGAGCCGTAGTACTTGAAAGGCAAAACCCAAGGCTGCTTCAGCTCTAACTCCAGCTGAAGCTTTACTGTGTGCATATAAATGTGAAATTAAAATAATGGATTTATTTCTATATCCTGTTCTTTCGCCATGTAACATGTTCCTTTTGACAAATGCCATGTTCACTTTCCCTCCATAGGGGTGAAAAAAGGAGACCGGGTTTCCATCTACCTGCCGATGATCCTGGAGCTGGTCATAGCCATGCTCGCCTGTGCCAGGATTGGAGCTCTGCACTCTGTTGTGGTAGGAACAAGCTCTGTGTGCTGCTCTTGGTGCTGAGCTCTGAGGGGAGCAGCTCGTGGTTTTGGGAGAGGAGCTGGAAAGATGAGTGCTGACCGTGAGATGGATGGAAGCTCAGTTAAGATGCTGCTGTTTCCCTGCATTAACTGTGCAATGAGCTCCTCCAGCTCTCTCCATCAGTGCCTGGTGGTGAATCATTTGATTTGGGTGAACTGCACAGCAGCTGCTGGGGTTTGGGGCTAGGTTTCTGTGTGTCCTTGCTGACTCTGCTGCGTGCTCTCTGGCAGTTTGCAGGTTTCTCTGCAGACTCCCTTTGCGAGCGGATCCTTGACTGCGGCTGCTCTCTCCTCATCACGGCAGGTAAAATACATGTCTGAGCAACTCTCTTCCTGTTGCCTGGCTGAAAGGTCTTTATTTTGAAAGCCTGGAAGTGGAAGAGGGAGGGACAGTGCCTCAGCTGAGCCCCACAAGGTGGATGCTGTGCTGTAGCTGTGCCCAAGTGCTGCTTCCCACTCGGAACATGTGGTGAAGCCTCTAAGCAGCCCCCCAGTTTGTCCTGTAAAGCTTGGTGTCACCAGCTGCTAATAGCATGTTTCCAAACACTTCTCATCCATGTTCCTCCTCAAAGTCAGACAGATGTCTGCAAGATGTATCATGAGGCAGACCTAATAAAAGAATTCCCACCCTTCCTACTTTTTTAAGGACATTTCTGCTGCAGCTGCCAGCCTTGTAAAGCAAAGGATCAAGAGCGTGGCAGTAGTTGCATGTAAGCCCACTGCATTTCCCCAGCTGTTTTTCCAACAGTGCAAGACATAGTGTTTTTGTTAATTCCCATGGCATGAAAAGGGAAATCTTTCCCACTAAACTGAAATCTATGTTCTGGATGCATTGGATTATTCCCCGCAGAATATTCCCAAGGGATTTGTCAGGTCAAAGTGGGACGTCTCCCAGAGAAGGAATTCCACCGTGTCTTTTGGCATCTGTTTCTGTAGGCTAAGAGGGTGCATTAGGAAAGCTTTCCCGTCAGCTGCTTGTCTCCTTCCCCTCCCTCCAGTGCATGGGCTCTGCTCTACCCTCCTGCATGGAAAGCCCCTCTGATGTTTCCCTCACCATTTTGCAGATGCCTTTTATCGAGGGGACAAACTGGTCAACTTGAAGCAGATTGCGGACGAAGCCATCCGGAAATGTAAAGACAGGTAAGTTTGGATTCCCCCTGAAAAGGGGCATTGCTGCCAGAATCTGCTCCTGCACAAATGGGAGTTGTCGTAGGTGGGCAGACTCTGCAGCAGGTCTGACACCAACAGTCATCAGATGCTACAGAAAGGGAAATAATCATGGTGAAATGGCTTTGCCAAGCTTGCAGACACAGCATCTGTGTAGCTTGTGTGAGACTGAATGTGGGTTTGTGTGTTAGATCAAACACAGAAATTCAGGGCAGATAGTCTGCACGTTAGAAATTCAAACTCTTTAAGAAAACGTAAGTCTTTATGTCTGTAAAAATAGGTACCTGGGAGGACAGAAGTGATGCTGAAGCTGGGAATTAACTGGTGGAGACTGTGTTGATACCCTGACAGAGTTGAAGGGAAATAAGATCGTTCTCTCAGCGTTTTGTGGGCTGTCTTTGCCCTCATGAGGGGGCAAACACCTACACCTTTCCCTCTATGTGTAACCAGGCTTTGGAAGCCTTTGCTCCCTCTGAGACAGTCAGTCATGCCTAGGGGTTGGAGCAGCCACTAACATCTCCTGGTAGCAGGGCTTGTTCCTGGTCACAGGCAGGCAAATTTGGGATTTGTAAGGAATCTCCACAGCAGTGTCCTGGGAGAGAGACTTGTGGGACCCCCACTCTCTCCCCAGGAATCACACCTGATAAATCCCCAGTAAGCTGTGCGCAGGCTGTTCCTGCTCTCCGAGCTGTTCCTGTGGCTGGTGTCCCTGGAAGTTCACGCTGTACCTGGAGTTTGCATGGCAGCAAATGCTCTGGCTCAACAAAAGCAGCTCCAGGCCCCTGCTCTGCCTCCAGAGCTGCCTGTGAATCCCAGGAAGGGCTGGCTCAGCCCCTGAGCAGCCCAGTGTGACAGCTCCTGCCTTTTACAGGGGATCCTCTTTGAAAAAGTGCATCGTGGTGAAGCACCTGGGCAGGGAAGAGATAACAGTGGATGGGACCTGCAGCAAGTCTCCCCCTCTGAAAAGGCTGTGCCAGGATGTGCAGGTGTGTTCCTGGCAGGGTGGGGGAGGGGGTTTATTGCCGTGGGCCTGAGACCAGCAAATGGATCAGTGCAAAACCACTGCAGTGATTCCGTGGGCATTCCTGTTCTGACTCCTGTTCCTGTTTCTGCCCTCCTTGCTGACGTTGCAGCGTGAGTGGTCTGAAAAATGGTTCCTTTTCCTTACCAAGATCCTTTCCCTGCTGCTTCCTTTAATACTTTTAATTCCCCACAAGCTGCCAGCCCACGGGACCCCTGAGTACCTCTTCCAAAGCCACTAGGGACAAGACACCCATTTTCCTCTGCCTAGTACAAGACTTTTCCTTCCTAACCCTTTATCTCTCTCCCCTTTTCTGCAAACACCGGTGCTGTGCTGCACTGTAGCTGTGACAGTAGGAGAGGAAACCGAGGAGATTGGTGCTCGTGGCGTGGGCTCAGCGCAGCCCCCCGACAGGGCAGCAATCCTCTGCTGAGAGCAGTGCAGGGTGTGTGCAGCTGGCACAGGGATTCTGTCAGCTCTCAGGCTGGGGCTTTCCCTTGCAGCTGAGCACAGATGAAAGGACGTGGGCCAGAGGCATGTGGTGAGATGGAGGTGGAAGGAGGAGAAGGTATTGTGGAGCTGTGGCTGCCTGCTGAGCTCCCGAGGCTGCTGAGCCCAGCCCTTACCTGCTCAGGTTGCTTTCAGCTGCCCCGCAGCTCCAAATCTTGCAGTGGTGTCTTCTGTCCCTCTGCGCTGGGTGATCATTTGCACTGAGTTATCCTCAGGCTGCTGCTGGCTCAGAGATGGGTTGTGTTTGGGGAGTGTTTGAGCTTTAGACTCTGCTTTCAGGAGGAGTGATCTGTGCACTTCCCTGGAACAAGAAGTCCAGCAGATTTTCTACCTTTGAGTAATTTTTCCTTGTTCAGCTGTGTTAATTTTATTGGGGTGTTGCTCTGTGTTTGATATCCTGGCCATGTTCCTTGGCCTGCTCTGGTGAGGGCAGGGTAGATGCAAGGGAATGGGAAAAGTGGAGCAGACCAGCCTTCCTGTGTGAGGTTTCCATGGCAGGGTGGTGTCAGGGCAGCCTGTCCCTGTGCTGGTTCCAGTAGGTGAGGTTTTCGTGCAGAATGTCCAGGGGGAGGCTGGAGGGTGTCTCTTGCCTTTTGGCTCTCTCTGCTCTATTTGTTTGGACACTTTTTTTAAGGATTCTTTCCCTTGTGGATGCATTTTTACCGTGCCATTGGCTTGTGTGAGGCTATTGGATGGTCTGTGGGCTGTGTGGTGGCTCTGTGCCTCTGTGCCTCTGTTCCCAGCCAGCCATGTGCAGGGAGTGGCCTTGGTGACCTGCCCTGGAGGCAGCTGGCACCCAGGGAAGGTGATGGAAACGGGCAGGCTTCTGCTCAGAGGGCACCTCCTGGCCTGGCCCTGGATCTGAGCGTTTTCCAGCCTGCCAGGGTGATTTCCCAGCATCCTGGCCTGTGGGCTTCCAGCTCCCTGCCTGCAAAGCCCGGTGTGGATCCTCCACTTCCCAGATTTCACACCCTCTTTGTGGATTTTTAACAGGAAAAAAAGACTGAAAGCTCACAGAGACTCCATCCCAAGGTATTTACACACAGCACTGCCTTCCTCTTTTTGGCACCTCCCCTCTGCTTCCCGTGCAGCTCCCCACCTCCCCTAACTGCTCTGGCTGCACGGCCACACGTGCCCTCCTAACCGGGGTGCCAGCAGCTGCATGTCAGTGACAGCCCCCCCCCGGCTTGCCAGAGCTGCCCAGGGCGTGGGGCTGAGTGCGGTGCTTCCACAAACACACCCACATCCGTGAGCCCCGGGCACAGGCCGGCTGCTGCCCAGGGAATGCGGGGCCTCTGGGATGCCAGGTCAGCATCCAGGTCAGGGTTTGGCTCTCTGCCTGCCAAAAGCAGCTCTCACAACGCACTTCCCTTTGCGGGGGGGAGGCTGGCAGGGCTCTGCCTGCAGCTTCCTGGCCGCAGGTGACAACCCTGGAGCTCCAGACCCAGCGTGTGGGCTCTGCCTGCCTCATCCAGTGTGGCCTCTGGACCCCCAGGGCGGGCAGGCAAAGCACACAGTGCCCTGGGGCTGACCTCCTGCCTGGGGCACTGGGGGCTGGCTGCTCAACCAGGGATCCTTCAAGGAGGGACGCAGGAGAAAACTGCTGGGTGCCCTTGGGTTTGTTTACCTGGTGTCT
The DNA here is from genome assembly GCA_013400235.1 of Oriolus oriolus. Lineage (NCBI taxonomy): Eukaryota > Metazoa > Chordata > Aves > Passeriformes > Corvidae > Oriolus > Oriolus oriolus. The sequence goes on from VXBT01009569.1 coordinate 22,302, forward strand.
TGCCAGGAACTTGCTGGTGGGACAGAATTGTGGAAACCACTGTCCCAGGTAAAACCAGGAGCCCTGGGGGTCCGTGAAAGCTTTCCAAGTGGGCTCAGCTGTGCCAAGCTGTCAAGCAGCTGGTGTCCCGGGGAGCTGTGTGCTGGGCTGTGGGGTCCCGGTGCCTCCAGATGTCACATGAACATCTGTAGGGCTGCACAGAGTCACCGTGTGCCCCCGTGGCTGCTCTCTGTGCACCCCAGCTGAGGGAGCTGTGGGCAGTCTGGCTTTGTGAGGAGGAAATGTGCAGGGCTCTGGGTCGGGTGCCTGCCCTCACAGAGATGTGAGAAGCGGAGGTCTGAGCAGAGGCTGGGGTGAGTTCCCTGCCCAGCTTCCCCCAAACTTCTCTGAGGACAGGCAAGAAGGTCAGGGGAAGTTGAGTCTTGCCCTGAGCTGTGCCACCGCCCTGGAGAGGTGGGCAGCCACAACGACCCTCAGGGTGACCCCTGCCCGTCAGCCACAGGCGTTGGTGGCTCTGTCACAGTTCTGGCATCTGCAGGCAGCCAGTGCTGGGTGGCTCTGCACTGGTGCAGTCGCTTCTAGCCAGGCTAGTTATTACCTGAAAACCCAGAGAACGGGTTTTTTGGGGGGCCTGCAGGGCCAAGCAGTGTGATCCCACCAGGCTGCTGTTTGTCTCGGGCCGTGCTGCCATCAGGGTCCCCACAAGGCGTGTGGGACAGGTGGCTGTGGGACAGGTGGCTGTGGGACAGGTGGCTGTGGGACAGGTGGCTGTGTGGCTGTGCTTGCTGCTTCGCTGTGGGCCTGCAGCTCGGGGCAGCCCCACAGGGCAGGAGGAGCCTGTTTGTGGGAACAGCCCAGAGCAGCTGCTGCTGCAGGGCCTCTCCTGGCTGCTGCCGCTGCCCATGGGGATTCATCGCCGTTACCTGTGGTCTGGACACTCTGCTTCAGGTCTTGCAGCCAGACAGTGTTTAAAGGTTTTCCTCGTGGCTGTGGGCTGTGAAAAGGAGCTTCTGGAGTGGGAGCTGCAGCTCTGGTGCATGGTTTGCAGCAGGCTGTGCTGTGAACATCCCCCTCGGTGCCCCGTGAGGGGGGCGAGGTTTGGGCTGTGCTCCTCATCCCCACTCTCTTGTGTTTGGACAAGCCTGTTTCCAACCTTGTGCTTTCCTCAGGCCCCCTGGAACCCAGGCACAGACACGTGGTGGCATGAGCTGATGAGTGGTGCCAGCACCGAGTGTGAGCCCGAGTGGTGCGACGCCGAGGACGAGCTCTTCATCCTCTACACGAGCGGCTCCACTGGAAAACCCAAGGTGTGCTCCCAGCTCCCTGCACGGGACAGGCCGAGCCACAGGAACCCCTCAGCTGGGGGAGCTGGTGAGGGGGGAGTTGAGAGGCCTCAGCAGGAAGAGGAGCCACAGAGGTCTTGGGAAAGGGGCTGTGCTGGGCATTCCTGCTCAGCTGCTGTTGGAGCTCAGTGATGCTCAGCTGGGCCTGGCAGGGTGAGGGTGTGGGTGGGAGCTCACCCTGACACCCCTGTGCCTTCTCCTCGCAGGGTGTGCTGCACACCGTGGGTGGGTACATGATTTTTGCGGCCACCTCGTTCAAGTATGTGTTTGATTACCAAGCTGAGGATGTGTACTGGTGCACGGCCGACATCGGGTGGATCACGGGCCACTCCTACCTCACCTACGGACCCCTGGCCAACGGGGCCACCAGCGTGTTGGTGAGTGCTGCGTGCCAGGGGGTGCCTTTGCTCCAGGAAAAGGGAGCTGGTGGTGGCCAGTGGGTGCCTTCACTCCAGGAAAAGGGAGCTGGTGGTGCTGAGCTGCATCCCTGCACTGCTCTGTGATGCTGTGCGGGGCTCTGCGAGGAAGGGTGGTGCTCTCCAGGGAGGGCATGGTGGCTGCTCAGAGGGGTAGTTTGTATGTGGCTTTTGGCTGGTTAATTTTTCAAATGCTCCCCTGTTTCTTTCCCATAAAAGTACAAGCCTTGTGTGCCAATGGAGCCAGGGCTGCTCTGAGATAATGGAAGAACTGGATCAGGGACTGGTGTTTTCCCTGCTGATGCTGATTTGACAACTTGTTGTTTAACTCCTGTGCCTGTATCTCTCTTGGCAGTGTATCAGATCAGGGAGCCAGAGACCTGTGCCCAAAAATCCCCAGGGAAATGCAAACAGGAGAATCACTGTTACAGTGGGGGAGGCCTTTAGGGAGTTCTTGGTACTTTGGGTTGTGATTCTGTCACAGTGTTGGACCTCTTGCCCTCAGCCCCGTGGGCAGGGGCATTTGGGCTGGTGGGACTGTGCCACTGTGGTGGCCACCCAAGTGCCCATGCTGCAAGGGGGTGTCAGGGGACATCTGCTAGAGCACCTGGGGTGGGCTGTTGCCAACTCCATCCCAAGGAACCAGCGAGGCGGGGTCCTTGACCTGGGCTGGTTTCACTGCGTGGTGCCCCTGTAAGGACATGCTGGGCTCCAGCTGTTGTTTGGCTCCTCCTGCTCGGGCAGGTGCTGCAGGTGGGGAGCAGTGAGGAACAGCTGGGTCACTGCTCCATCTCCTGCTCAGTTTGAAGGTGTCCCCACCTACCCAGATGTTGGGAGGATGTGGAGCATCATTGACAAGTACAAGGTGACCAAGTTCTACACGGCACCCACGGCCATCCGGCTGCTGATGAAGTACGGCGAGGAGCCCGTCAAAAAGTGAGTGCCAGTCCCAGTGGCGTGAGGACACTGGCTGTGCACAGCAGAGCTGCATGGGAGCTGCCAAAGTGACCCACAATCTCCTCTCTTCCCCTGTGGAAGAGTGCTGAGAAAGCTCTGAGCTGTACGTGGGAAGTCCAGCCCAGGGGTTCCTGCAGGCTCTGCTGTGCAGCAGGCTCACAGCTGCTGCTCCCCACGGCCTGCTGAGCCCCTGCCAGCCCCTTCCTCTCTGCAGGCATAGCAGGAAGTCCCTGAAGGTGCTGGGGACTGTGGGTGAGCCTATCAACCCCGAGGCCTGGCTGTGGTACTACCGTGTGGTGGGAGAGGAGAGGTGTCCCATCGTGGACACGTTCTGGCAGACGGAGACGGTGAGTCCTCGCTGGGTGTCCCTGGCACCTCTCTGTCCCCTGTGCTCCCTGCAGGGCCTCTTGGCAGGTTTCCCATAGTGGGGTTTTGGGTCTGTGGGACTACTTGTTTGGCCTGCCCAGGAAGCTCTGATGTTCCCCTTGTCTTCCTGTCCTGCAGCTCAGAGGGGTTTCCAAGGGGAAACCTTCGTCTCCAAGAGTCTCCTCCAAACTCTGCTCTGGACACTGCTCTCCTTCCCCTCTTTCTCTCCCCCAGCAGCTCCAAAGCTCTGTGCCCAGACAGACTCCCTGTGCTGCCATTCCCAAGGCCTCTCTCCACACCTGCCCTGAGCAGCCCTGACTGGGATGTGCTGTTCCCAGAGCAGATGGCACAGCTGAGGGATGGGCTGGCATGGCCCAACTCACTGGTTTTTGCCTCTCTTTGCAGGGAGGCCACATGCTGACACCCCTTCCTGCTGCCACCCCCATGAAGCCAGGCTCTGCTGTGAGTACTTGTGTTCTCCCCAGGAGCCTCAGCAGGGCCCTGTCTGTGCCATGGCTGGGTGGTTGCAGCCTGCCAGGGGGTGGGGGGACAGTGGGGAGGTGACCACCACCCAAAATCCCAGGGCTGGCCCCGTGCAGCCTCACTCATGAGTCCTGTGTACCACAGCTCTCCAAAGCTGCCCTTGCCCTGCCTCCTGCTCCCTCTGGTTCACAGGGGTCTAATGCAGGGGCTCACCTCCATCTCCTTTCTCCCTGCTCCTTGTGGCAGACATTCCCCTTTTTCGGTGTGGTCCCTGCCATCCTGAGCGAGTCGGGGGAAGAGCTGGAAGGAGAAGCAGAAGGTTACCTGGTAAGGAAGGGCTCCTCTTCCCCACCCTCCCCTTGTCCATTCCCCCTGAGCTCTGGGACATTCCTGGTAGAATAGCCACATCTTCTGGCCCAGGGAAAGGGGTAGAGTCACCATCCCTGGAAGTGTTCAGAAAACGTGTGGAGGTGGCACTTGAGGACATGGTTTAGTGGTGAATGTGGGTTATGATTGGACTTTTCCAACCTTAAAAAATTTGTGATTCTGCCTCCACTAACTCTGGTCCACACGAGGAGCCCCCTTGGGTGGTGGGAACTCCCTCCAAGGCCATAACTTTGTGGGAGCTTTTTACAGCTGATCACTAAATGTACTTGCACCTCTGACTTGGTGGCTTCCTGCACCATTTTCCCCGGAGACAATGCCCTGGAGGGAATGAACCTTCCGTAACCAGCCAGGGCACCTCTGTGCTGAAGGATTTAGGGCCACAGGGAATCACAGAGTTTGGGTAGGACCATGGGGTTGCTAATCCAACCTGCTGCTCCATGGAGGGCTCACCTCAAAGCTGGATCAGGCTGCTCAGAGGATGGGAACAACTCCTCAGCCAAGCTCCTTCCCCCTGGCCAAAGCTGGTGAGACTCTCCCAGTGGATCAGCACTGGCAGCAGGTGTCTGAGTGCTGCTCGTGGCTGTCTCTGACACCTCTCTCACCGTGGCACAACCCTGGGTTGTTGGTGTGGCTCTCACTGCCCCAGCTCTGTGTGCTTCCCCCGCAGGTGTTTAAGCAGCCCTGGCCGGGGATCATGCGCACGCTCTATGGAAAGCACCAGCAGTTTGAAACCATTTACTTCAAGAAGTTCCCTGGGTACTACGTGACAGGCGATGGTAAGGGCGTCCAGGCTGCTGTGGTCACAGGGGCCTGGGGACAGCAGTGGAAATCTTGCCCTGTCCTGCCCTCAGAATCCCTTATCAGTTGCTCCAAGGGCTGGTACCGCTGCCTCACACTCATTTCTGGCTATTTTTAGGTTGCAGGAGAGATAAAGATGGCTATTACTGGATCACAGGGCGAATTGATGACATGTTGAATGTTTCGGGTAAGAAGGAGTTTTGTCTTTAGGGGGGACCAGTGCACTTTCTGACACCTTGCTTTGTGACACTTCTGCATCCATTTCAAAAGCCACCTGGTTAATGGGGATGGTTCTGCATCTGTGATTCTGCCCAGCAACCTGTCCTCAAAGTGGATGCAGTTGCTGGCTCAAGGTGATTTCAGGGACACACAAGCCTGTGACTTGGTGACTTCCTGCACCGTTTTCCCCAGAGACAATGCCCTGGAGGGAATGAACCTTCCGTAACCCTCCAGGGCACCTCTGTGCTGAAGGATTTAGGGCCACAGGGAATCACAGGGTTTGGGCAGGACCATGGGGTTGCTAATCCAACCTGCTGCTCCATGGAGGGCTCACCTCAAAGCTGGATCAGGCTGCTCAGAGCTCTGAAGATTCTTCCCACCTCTCTTGACTGAGTCTTTGAGATTCAGCTGCTTCTCAGCCCATCATTTTCCATATACTCCATTTAATAGTGCCTCCCTTCTTTCCTGGAGCCTGTAGCCTCCAGGTACATCCTTCTGGCACTGAGGTGCTGTTTACTTGTCCCTGGATCAAATTAGATCCTTCTGCCTGACCAGCAGTGCCTGATTCTCCACCGACTGATCATTCTGGGAGTTGACCGCCTTCCTGTGGCTTTGTGTGACAGCAGTGCCAGGGTGGGATGTCAGAGCACAGGTACAGGAGCAGAGGTGTGCAGGAGTGAGTTGTGCCCCTGCCCTGAGATGTGGAATGCCATTGCCCCTCCCCACAGCAATGAGCTGGAGCCTGGACTCTGCAGATCAACCTCTTGCTCTGCACCTTCCAGCTGACCCTGTGGGCAGGTCTCCTCTTGCCACATCCAGCTCCTCCTCAGCCTGTGCTTTGGGCAGGCATCACTGTGAACTGCCCACGATCTGTTCCAGAAAGAAGCCTAAAGGTGGGAGGGGGAGCAGCCAGGGGAGGTGGCTGCTGCGGGTGGGTGAGTGACACCTGGCAGCCTCCTGCGGAAATGCTTCACTCTCCAGCTGTTGTCCTGTCCCAAGCACATCAAACTGATGCTCTCAAACCTGTAGTTTAGGGCCTTTTCCAGCCTCAGGCTCCTTCCTGCAGGTCTGTAAAGCTCTGCCTCCCCCTTGTTTCCAGGCCACTTGCTGAGCACGGCGGAGGTGGAGTCGGCCCTGCTGGAGCACGCGGCGGTGGCCGAGGCCGCCGTGGTCAGCCACCCCCACCCCCTGAAGGGCGAATGCCTCTACTGCTTCGTCACCCTGAGAGAGGGCCACGAGTTCACCAAGAACCTCTCGGATGAGCTCAAAAAACAAGGTAGGAACAGCCAAATATTGGGGAGCAGGCAGGGGGAGGACAGGTGATGGAGGGGTTAAGGGCTCGGGTGCCTGCAGGAGGTGCCTGTGCTGCGGGGAATGCAGCGTGGACAACTGCCACAGGGTGCCTCTTGATTACAGAGCACGGCTGACAAAGACTAAAATTAGTTCTCCCGGCCTTTGGCTGCTCATGTGATGCCATCTCTGCCTTGTGGGAGCTGGCAGCCCTGTGAGGGACTGGGGTGCTCAGCAGGCTTTTGTTTGCAGCAGGGCTCTCCCTGGCAGGCTGGGACATCCCGGGAGGATCATGGTGTTTCTTTGGGGTAGTGCTCTGGGTGTTTGTGCTCCGTTCTCAAGGAGCTGTTCCACTGCAAACTGCAGCATTGAATGCACGAAACGGACCCGTGGCAGCTTCTTCTCAGGAGGAACCCAGCAGTGCATCAATCCTTGCTCTATCAAAATGGTCATGGTGATGGTTGTAGCCATTAGGGAGGTGTCTGGAAGGTGGAGGGAATGAAAAGATGAGTGCTCTCGCTGTTGGGGGGATGTGCTTATGGCCCTGTTGGCATTGCAGGTCTCGCAGGTGCTGCAGGAGCTGGGCTCTGTGTCTTAGCCTTCTGTCCTGACTGGGAGGGATGTGTGGTATCTCCTCACTCCTACAATGAAAATCTCTCTTTTTTTGCAGTCAGAGAAAAAATCGGGCCGATAGCAACACCTGATTACATCCAGTACGCCCCCAGCCTGCCCAAAACCCGCTCAGGTGAGTTGTGGGGATGTGCTGGGGAGGACTGGGCAGCTCCTGCCAGTGGAAGTTGATCAGCCCTGCACTGCTTGTCCAGGGCTGCTCGGATTAGGGGAGGTGCAAACTCAGGGTGAGCAGGATGTGCAGGTCTGGTACTTCCCACTTCTGCTAAGGATGCTGAAGAGATCCTGACTCCTGCGGAGCGGGACTTTTTATATGGGCGGATAATGAAGGACAAGGAGTGATGAGTTTAAACTGCTGGAGGGCAGGTGTAGATTAAATAGACATAAGGAAAAAACTCTTCCCTGTGAGGGTGGAGAGGCCCTGGCACAGGGTGCCCAGAGAAGCTGTGGCTGCCCCTGGATCCCTGGGAGTGTCCAAGGCCAGGTTGGATGGGGCTTGGAGCAACCTGGGACAGTGGAAGGTGTCCCTGCCCATGGCAGGGGAGTGGAATGAGATGGACTTTAAGGTCCCTTCCAACCCAAACCATCCTGGGATTCTGATTCGTGCTTCTCTTTCTTGGCTGTAATTACAGGAAAGATCACCAGACGGATATTAAGGAAGATTGCCAAAAATGACCAAGACGTGGGGGACACCTCCACCTTGGCAGACCCAGGCATCATCAAACACCTTTTCAACAGCAGATGTGACACTAAGCAGTAGCAGCAGGACCTGTCCCTGCTGAGCAGAACAGTGGCAGTGGCACCTGATGAGCAGGGCCCTCCCACAGCTGCTGCCTGCCCGGGGAAGGAAACCTTCACCTGTTGAATTGAATGTACCAATCGTAGGAGTGAGGAGAGTCTGGCTCTGGAGAGGCCGTGTCCGTGCCCTGGATGAGGTGTCTGTCACACATCTGAGGGTCAGCCTGGTGCACAGAGGGACTCATCCTTCTCCCTTTTCAGCACCTCATTCTTGATTTTAATTTAATTGGGGGTGGAGGGGGGGAGAGGGTGTTAATTTACTTTTATGTCCAGGAGGGGCCCTGGCACCTTGTGCCGAGTGGGAAGGAGCTTTGGGGGTTGGGGGGGAAGTGGTGCTGGAGTTACTCAATGCAGGCAGGCCTGGGAGGTGCATCCGCCACTGCCCACAGAGCAGCTGAGCTTCCTCTGTGCTCGCAGGGCTGCGAGCTGAGGAGCACTGAGACAGCCACACCGTCCCTGCACAGCTCAGCTTGGCCTGCATCCACTGTCCTGCTGCTAGCACAGCTTCCCGGAGCCTCCGAGGGAGTGGGGCAAGGCTCCAGGGAGCTCTGGGCTTTAAACAGGGGTTTTTTTTTGCAATCTAATACCAGGAGCTGCTGCGTTGTCCCCAGTCCAGGGTCCTTCACTGGCCGTGGACACTACAGGGAGCCAGGAACGGAAAAGCCTTGGTGTGACATGTTCCATAGAGCCCCGGTTCCTCCAGCCCTGCTGCCACCAGCTCACAGCTGAACCAGAGCTGGAGCAGCTGGATGCTCCCTTTGTGTCCTGGGGGAGGATTGGGGGCTGTTACCCCAAAGGATGGAGGGGAAATGGAGCCAGGCAGAGGCACCTTTCCTGTGGCAGGTGTCCCTGGCACCACGACCACTGCTAGAGCAGAGAAACCAAGGCAGGCAGGGCTGTGGGAGTCCTACGTGTGTCCTCATCAGGAAAAGATGGTGGGAGATGTTTAAAGGTTAGTGCTTGCTTATATCTGACATGGCTTAAGGCTGATGAGAGCTAAAGGCCCCCAAACCTCTTGCCCAGGAGCCTGAACACCACCAGGGTCCTGCCAAAGCCATCCTTCCTCCAGTGAAGGACGTTTAACTCCAGCCAGGGCTGAGCTGGGGCTGATACCTCCTTTACAATGTCTGCATGTGAACTGTTTGTTTTGCACTTAAACCAAAGGAGAACTGGGCTTTAAAACTTGCTGCAACAGCTGTTTTGGGGAGTGCCTGTGGACAGGCATTACCTGCAACCTGAGCTGACCTGGGGCTGGAAAGGAGGAGCAGCTGCCTCTGGGTCGGGGTGCTCAGGGCAGGTGTTGGGGTGCTCTGCTGGGCTGTTGGCCAAGTCCCAAATCTCACTTGCTACCTGCTGCTCTCCCTGGCACAGCACCTGTGTCACCTGTACCTTCGGTGCCTGCCCGTGTCCGACTGCCCCCACAGCTCTGTACTGCTGGATTGTGCCACCTTGGTGACAAGGATTCCTATGCCATCGTTCCTCCTGTTACTCTTTGTCAGCTATGTAATTCTGGCTGGAAACAGCGAGAATTTAATGCAAAATGGAATAAAATTCAAGAAGACAAAATGGAAACAGGCTTGGAGTGTGTGTGGGCGGGAGGTGCTTGTGTGCTGTTGAGTTTGGGGTGCTCAGTGCAGTTGGAGTGGCTCTGCCAGAGACCAGGGTTGGCTTTTGGGATGGGGAGGGGCAGGTTCCTGCCAGCATGACGTTTTTTCCATGGATTGGGATTTACTGTGGCTGTGTGTGCTGGCTCCAGGGCTGCATCCTGTGCCTCAGTTTCTCCCTAGTCTCCAGCCAGTGCTGCTCCAAGGCTCATGGGAAGCACAAGACAGTGTGAGACCCACGTGTCACCCTCATGCAGCACCAGGGCCAGGGAGCTGGGTGAGCAGCTGAGGAGGCTCAGGGCTGTCAGCACAGCTCAGGGCTGCCTCACCTCCACCCTGGGCCTGGTCCCCTCCCAGGCACAGCCATGGATCTCTGTACACCTGGCCAGGTGTGCCCCTGAGCTCAGACAAACCCAGCACAAACAGCAGTCAGATTGCACATTCCTTTTAATCTCTGGCTTGGGGTAATCAATCCCCCAGCAAAACACCCAGGAATCCCAGTCTCAGTCACACTGGAAGAACGGAGCAGTTTCCCAGGTGACTGATTGGTGACTGATGCCACAGCAGCAAAGAGCCAGCAGAGCAGGGCTGTCACTCAGCACATCCACCCTGCAGGAATTCCACCTTTGTGCTGGTTCTGTCACTCAGCACATCCATGCTGCAGGAATTCCACCTTTGTGCTGGTTCTGTCACTCAGCACATCCATGCTGCAGGAATTCCACCTTTGTGCTGGTTCTGTCACTCAGCACATCCATGCTGCAGGAATTCCACCTTTGTGCTGGTTCTGTCACTCAGCACATCCATGCTGCAGGAATTCCACCTTTGTGCTGGTTCTGTCACTCAGCACATCCATCCTGCAGGAATTCCACTTCTCTGCTGGGTTCTGTCACTCAGCACATCCATGCTGCAGGAATTCCACCTTTGTGCTGGTTCTGTGTAACTGACAGGGCTGGGCTGAGGCTGCCTGGGCTGTTCACTGCCAGAAAGGTGCAGCTTTTAGGGCTGAGGAGGAACAGGGGCTGAAGGAAGAGGCAGAAGACCTCGAGCAGGAGAGCCCACACTCCTCCACTGCTGTGCTGTTCCCTCTGATCCATGAAACCTGGAGGGAGACACATCTCCCCATCTGCTGGTGCTGGTCCCAGAGTAAGGCGCTTGGAGCTGGGGCTGTGCCTGCCCAGCCTCTCCTGCAATTCCTTTGCTTCCTCACCACAGAGCTCCCAGTCTCAGCAGGACCATTCCCAAGGTCAGGGTTTCCTGACAGGTACATGCTCAGTGTTTGATTTGCAGTGGGATGCACTGGCACAAGCCCAGGGGGATTCAGGGTTTATCAACACACGCAAGGCTCCAGTTCACCACAGCTGGAGTTGCCTCCAGCTTGTGATCTGTTGGACAGGGCTGTGGGAAGCAGCAGGAGCAGACACAGCCCTGGGCCCTGCAGTGCTGCCTGCCCTGCGTGGCACAGAGGCACTGTTTGGGACGAGCACCCAGTCCAACAAAACAGGAGCTGGGCAAAGCAAAAGCAAGGGGCCCTTGGGCAAATCACCCAGGGCAGCAGTGCCTGGCACAGGAACCCTGAGGGATCCTCAGGCACAGGGGAAAATAGAAATGAGGACAGCAGCAGCATGGGAAGGAGGGCTGGAGGGGCCACGGTGAGTGGAGCTGGGCTCTCCTCTTTCAGCTGGAGAGCACTGAGGCACTGGATGAGGATGAAGGCTGGTACTTGCCCATCCACCTTTCTCCTCTCATTCCTTAGGCTGTGTACATCTCCAGAAATTATGCAGCATCAAGGAGCTCAGAAGTGGGAGCAGCACCAACGCCTGTTGTGGCACATTCATCCTCTGCTCTACATCCCACTGCCCTCAGGCCAGGCTCCCAGGAAACATCCAGACCCCTGCAGTCGTGGGCCTCACAGCTGGGCTGTGCACAGGGCAAGGCCCCCTGAGCAGGCAGAGCGAGGGAATCCCTTCTTCCTGGAGGGGGAATCACAGGAAGAAGCTGGGGCTGGCACCCTGGACCTCTGAGCAGTTGCATCCACAGTCCCTCCTCACGGCCTCCAGCACGTCGGACCCTCGCAAACACACTCTAAGGAGAAATCCCTGTGGCAGATCAGCTCTTCAGGCAGCAGAGAGGAGGGTGGGGCCACGGCTCCTCACACCAGGTACGGCGTGTCCAGCACGGCCACCCCGGCCGCCACGCCGCCGTCCGCGTGCTCGATGGCCTTGGTGCGCAGCAGGTGACCGGCGGCCTGGTTCAGCACCAGCTCCTGGCCCTGCCTGCAAAGGAGAGGGAAACTGAGCCCCTGCAGAGCACAGAGCTCGTGGCATTGACCCTGGGCAGTGGATTCACCTTCCCTGCCAGCATCCAGGGTGGGGCAGAGCCCCAGGGCGCACGTGGGGGCCCTGCAGCGGTGGCTGCGCTGGCCACTCTGCACACGGGCGGTGCCAGGGGCTGAACACTGCCAGAGCACCTTTGTTCCTAAAACTCTGGGAGAAGGGCAGTGCCAGGGGCTCAACGCTGCCAGAGCACCTTTGTTCCAAAAACTCTGAGAGAAGGGCAGTGCCAGGGGCTGAACACTGCCAGAGCACCTTTGTTCCTAAAACTCTGAGAGAAGGGCAGTGCCAGGGGCTCAACGCTGCGAGAGCACCTTTGTTCCCAAAACTGTGGGAGAAGGACTTTCATTTACACCCTATGGAAACGTGGCCTATGAGGGCTGGAAACAAAAGCAGCTGCTACTAGGGTTGAACAGGCATTAGGCCTTCAGGTATTTCAGAGATCATGAGGGCTTCAGGAAAGCCACACTGCTGGATGTGGCTGCATCCAGAACCCAAGTGCTCCCAGAAGTCAGGGATGAGACACATCGATCCCAAGATCCCATTACAGCAGTAACTGCCAGCACGAGCCCTGTGGTTTTCCAACAACTTGTCTGGCAGCAGGCTCAGAGCAGCAGCTCAGCGTGTGCACACGTGCTCAGAGCTGCTGCCAGGGGCACAGCCTGAATGGTCACATCTGTCCCCTGCACCTGCACATCCCCAGACATGTGTCCTTGGGCAGCACAGAGGGCAAAACGCTCCTGATCCACGGCAGGAGCAGGGAACTGCCCTAGAACACGAGCACATTCCTCACCTGACATAGACACCAAAGATCCCGAGCTCGGAGACGCACTCGGACACTTGGAGGGGACTGTGAGCCCTCAGCAAGTAATTCAGTGCTGGCTGGGGTTTGATCTTGTCCATCAAGATGTAGGAGGTTCTCTCAGGGCTGTCTTTGATCTTCTCCAGAACCTGCCTGAGCTCTTCACCATAGAGGTTGTTCCCTGGCGAACACAACCAGCACGTCAAGCCCTTCCCAGGACAGCAGAAGCCCCTGGCCCCAGCTATATGACCCTGGCAGCCCAAATGACCTGGCCTCTGCCTCCCTAGGTGCTGCCTGGGCTCTCCACACCCAGCACCAGGGCCTTGGGAGCTCCTCCAGGAGCGGCTTTGCCTTAGTGGCAGGACTGGTCCCCATGGCTATGAGTAGCAAGCCACCCCACCCTTTACCCTCAGCACAGGACCAGGAGCTGGCACAGAGCTGCTGCCTGTCCCCAATGCAGCACAAACCACAATGGAAACCCCCAGCGGCCCAGCCCAGCTCCCACCTCCACAGCCCAGCTCCCACCCCCACAGCCCAGCTCCCACCTCCACAGCCCAGCACACACTCCCACAGCCCAGCTCCCACCCCCACAGCCCA
>VXBT01009569.1:43831-118606 GCA_013400235.1 Oriolus oriolus
CTGTCCCGCCGCCCCCGGTTCCGCCACCCGGACCCGCTCCGGCCGCTCGGTGCGGGCGCTGCGGACCGCCCCGTGATTGGACAGGCCGCGCTTCTCGTCCCGCCCCTCGCTCAGATTGGCAGCTCAAGAGACCAATCAGCGCGGGGGAAGCCCCACTCATATGCGATGCCGCGCACGGGGGGCGGGAGGAGGAGGAGCTGCGTCGGGAGCGCGCAGCGCGCACGCGCCTTGGTGCGTCACGGGGGGGTGTGACGTCATGTCGCGACATCAGGAGGGCGAGGAGGGTGCTGGGGCTGCAGCCCACGGAGTCCGAGCGCTGCATGCGGGGCTGCTGCGGGCCAGAGCTGCGGGAGCCCAGAGCGATGGGAGCGGCTGGCGCAGTGATCTCGGAGGCCCTTGCCGACATCGGCGGTGCTGTGATCGCACGGAAACACCTCCGCTGCAGCTGCGTTATCTGCTGCCCTCGTGGGAGCTGAAACTCACCCTTGGCAGGCACGGGAAGACAGAGGAGATGCAAGCCTGGCTGAGCGAGTGAAAGGAATTTGAAATGTCTTTTATGTTTTCCATTTCTTGCCCTCTTCCTCACCCGCTGCAGTGCAGTGACAGGGCCCGGGAAGGGGCTGGCTGAGGGTGCCTCGCTGCAGCCCCGGCGCTGATGTCCCCTGTTCCCAGGGAGCTGCTGAGTGTCCCCAGGGATGTCCCCTGTTGTTCCCAGGGAGCTGCTGAGTGTCCCCAGGGATGTCCCCTGTTGTTCCCAGGGAGCTGCTGAGTGTCCCCAGGGATGTCCCCTGTTGTTCCCAGGGAGCTGCTGAGTGTCCCCAGGGATGTCCCCTGTTGTTCCCAGGGAGCTGCTGAGTGTCCCCAGGGATGTCCCCTGTTGTTCCCAGGGAGCTGCTGAGTGTCCCAGGGATGTCCCCTGTTGTTCCCATGGAGCTGCTGAGTGTCCCCAGGGATGTCCCCTGTTGTTCCCAGGGAGCTGCTGAGTGTCCCAGGGATGTCCCCTGTTGTTCCCAGGGAGCTGCTGAGTGTCCCAGGGATGTCCCCTGTTGTTCCCAGGGAGCTGCTGAGTGTCCCAGGGATGTCCCTGGCCATGTGCCCCCAGGTGCTCAGCGGTGCCAGGGGTGCCCTGGGGCACAGCACAGGCTGAGGTTTTTCTCGCCCTGTGGCTGTGGGTTTGCGCTGCTTCTGCCGCGGTTCCTCAGGGGACAGGGCTGCTCTCACGTGTCACACAGAGCCAAGGCCGGGGCCCTTCTGGGCCTCCTCACCTGGGGACACCTGGGAAGGAGCAGATCCCAGAACCCTTCCATGTACTTGCAGGACATTCATTTCCCCGCAACAGGGCTTGAAATGGCAGTGTGGGCAGTCGAGAGGGTTATTTCTCTATTAGGAGCAGATCCAGAGAGTTCACCACTGTTGGACAGCCTGGGACAGGACTGGCTCTTTATCCTACTACCAGGAGTTGTCCAGGTCATTTTGAGCCTCTTAGCTCCATTCTTAGGGATCTGTCACCAAAAGGAAGCTCTCTGGTTACAGCTCTCATGGTCCTGTGGGAGCAGAGCCATGAAGATGCTCCAGGGGCTGGAGCCCCTCTGCTCTGGAGCCAGGCTGGGAGAGCTGGGGGTGTTCACCTGGAGAAGAGAAGGCTCCAGGGAGACCTCAGAGCCCCTTCCAGGGCCTAAAGGGGCTCCAGGAGAGCTGGAGAGGGACTTTGGACAAGGGCCTGGAGTGACAAAACCAGAGGAACTGGCTTCCCATTGCCAGAGGGCAGGGTTAGATGGGATATTGGGAAGAAATTCTACCCTGTGAGGGTGGTGAGGCCCTGGCACAGGGTGCCCAGAGCAGCTGTGGCTGCCCCATCCCTGGAAGTGTCCAAGGCCAGGTTGGATGGGGCTTGGAGCAGCCTGGGAGAGTGGAAGGGACGTGGACATGGATGTAGACATGGACATGGAAGTGACAGGGACATGGAATGAGATAAATTTTAAGGTCCCTCCCAATCCAAACCATTCAGTGATTCCATAAACACTCACCCTGTTTGTTTTCTGGACACAGGAATCCTACTCATTCTTTTTCCTCTCTGCTGCCCCATCTGTCAGTAACTGAGGATTCACACCTTAATTAACACAGATCCAGGCTGTGAATTTGGCAACTGGCAATCCAGTCTTATCTCACTGGAAAGCTGCCCTGGGCCAGGATCCAGCTCAGACCCCACCAGAAGTGAAGAACAAATTTTAATAAAGGTGCAGAAGGACAAAGTTTTCTCAAACAGAAGCATTTCCCTTCTCAGTCCTCAGTCCTGTCAGGGTCCTGCGTCTCCCCTGCCTGATGTTTGCTCTGAGAGTCTGAGAAAGGCATAAAAAGCTTCAGTTTCTAAGCAAAACATTGCAAAAATGGTCCAAGTTCATTGCAAAAAGCTGGGGGAAAAAAGCTCTGCCATTTCCTTGGAAGCTCCTGGAATGAATGTACCCTGTTCATAATAGGAGAAGTGTTTTATGGAGAGCTGTCACTTGCCTTTTCTGTCTCTTTTCCCAATGCACTCTGGAGAATGAGATTTTTTTTTTCAGAGTAATCCAGTAGCCCGGGGAGGATTTGTACGTACGGATTGCTCACAATCTCTGCCACAGGGTCAGAGAGCTGCAATGCAGCTCAGAGGAGGTTGAATCATTAAAAAATATGGCAGACACGGTAAGTATTTGGCATGTTCCATGCAACAAAAGATGAACAACAGCAACTGGGCCATTATCTTTATTCGCTAAAAATAGAGTCCCGCAAAGTTTAAAGAAAAGCATTTTATATTTGCAAACCTCTCCTCTCCCCGTTAAAGAGCCTTCAAAGATGGGCTTTGTGGCTTTGGGCTGCCGCATCCCCTTTCAAAGGCTGCCCTGCGCTCAGACAATTGAAACTCGAGACAACATCAGCCGCAGCGGGGTGGGGGGAATGAAGAGTTGTGCCGTGACCCTGCTCTCCTCGCTCAGCCGAGCCTGGCACGTGAGTGGGATCTCTGCAGCAGGTACATCCCCCAGGCAGCCGCATCCCGCGCCCGGGATGCCCACGGCACATCCCGGGTCCCCCGGCCGTGCAGGGCACCGAGGGCACCGGCAGGGCCGCCAGAGAGGCGGCAGCAGCTCGCTTGCCCACCCCACTGGTGGGCTTTGCACGGGCATTCGATACCCTGCAGCTGCCGGTGGGTGCAGAGCTGGGTGCTGCCTGCCCCGCCACGCCTCCAAGGAGCTGCTCATCACTCGCACACTCGCTGCCCTGGTACCCTATAATACGGAAAAAAACCCCAAAGCCGCCGTTCTCCTTTGGTTTTCCGGCTGCAGAGAAACCAGTTTAGCCCAGTCTGAGGTTCTGGGCAGCTCTGTTGTACCTGAGGGTGTCTGGGCACCAGAGCAGAAACCAGGGCTTGCAATAGAGCAGTCCCGAAGCCACCCGCTGGTGGTCCCACGGCAGGAGGGGATGATGTGCTGCCCAGCACCAGACCCGTAAAGACCGAACAATAGGGCTGTTTTCATGGAAGAGAGTTCAGAGGTCTCCTCGGGGAGCCAGACCTCTTGCTGGCCCATCATGCACGAGAAAGGCTAGACAGAGCTCTGGAACCCTGGCTTCGCTGCCGTACAAGCACCAGCTTCAGCCGGGGCGTGACAGAAACCTATTGTCTCTGAGGCTGTATTTCGATGCAAAATGCTTTGGTAAAGCCAGCAGTCCTCCTCCCCACCACGTGTGACTATTGTTTGAAGTGCAGAACAATTGAAGGGTGCTCTCATGGGCTAAAGATAGAACGGCAGCTGGTGCTGTCCTTTTCCCTGTAACTGAGAATAAAACAATGCCCGAGTATTGTCTGCATTGCTCGAGCGGTGACATTGGACTCTCTGCCAAGAGAGCATCTAAAAGATCAATGAACCCGGGGTTTATTTATAAGCGGGTAGTGTCATTTCTTCCCCAAAGTAATTTCACTTCCTTGGCTTTTCCACCAGACCTTTCTGCGCCGTGAAGTGGCCGCGGAGCGAGGTATAAATAGCCCGAGCCTGGCTGCCAGAGGGGCAGCAGGACCGGCTGGTGGCAAACGGAGCTGCCGTGCTGGGCTGCACCTTTGCTTCCCCGAGCTGTGCCCAAGCCTCGACAGCACCAGGGTGGGGACCAGGCAGGGATGCTGATCCCCTTCTGCCGGCAGGGAGCAGGACCCTGCAGGCACAGCCCCAGCACTGGACGTGCAGGGACCCAGCAGCTGGTCCCTAAGCCCAGCTCCCCACCAACACCAGCACCAGCACTGACTTCCTGGAGGAGCTTTTAGAATCAGCCTGAGAATACCCCGGGTTGGAAGGGACACACTGGGTTCATCAAAGCCCAGCTCCTGGCCCTGCCCAGACACCCCAACAACCCCACCCTGGGCATCCCTGGCAGCGCTGCCCAAACGCTCCTGGAGCTCTGGCAGCCTCGGGGCCGTGCCCATTCCCTGGGGAGCCTGGGCAGTGCCCAGCACCCTCTGGGGGAAGAACCTTTCCCTGATACACATCCTAAACCCCCCTGGCACAGCTCCAGCTGTTCCCTGGGTGCTGTCCCTGGTCACAGAGAGCAGAGATCGGTGCCTGTCCCCCCACTGCCCCTCGAGAGGGAGTTACAGACTCCTAGGGAAGGTTATTTCATGTACCAGCCACCAAGCAGGTGGGAACACGGACTGTGTGTGTGTGTCCAGCCCAGCTGCTCTGCTGGCGTGCTCAGGAAACCCTTGATCCCAAAAGCCATGGGACAGAGCCTTGTTTAGGGACAAGGGACAGCTTGAAGGGAAAAGCTGCTGTCTGCAGTCCAGGCTAGAGACTGGATACCTGGAACCAGATATTCACTGCAGTTTTGACACAGAAAAGCACATTTTGGCTGATCTGCCACAGTGAGGTGAGAAGTTCTCTTGTTGCGATGTGAGGACATGCAGGAATATTCCTCCCTCCTGGGCCTTGAGAAAGGTCCAAGCTGACCAGATCCCATAAAGAGCTCCCATGCCTGTTGCCACTCCACTTTGAACAACTGTCCCCTGCCATGAGATGGCCTGAGCTCCATCTCGTGTGAGGGCTGATGACCCAGAGCAGTGGGGAGGCTTCCCGTGGAGTGAGGGAGAAGGTGCAAGAGGGATGGAGAGAGCAGGGGGCTGGGATGGGATCGTCCCAGGAACTGACGATGGTTGTGTGGGCTTAGTGTGCACATGCAGGACAACACCCACCCAACCTCCTCCAAAAATCTCCCAGATCTGCTCCCAGATCTCACAGCAGGTGAAAACCGATGCAAAACCAGAGCAGCTGGGGCACTGCAGGGGCAGACCCTGCCCACAGAGTGTTGGAACTGCAGCCCAGCTCTGGTTCTGATCAGCCTCTGCCCCTCCCTTGCAGCCTCTAAGGCAGCTGCTGGTCATGATTTCCAAAGGCTGCCGTGTTCCAGGGTCTGTCCCGGCAGGCCAGCTGCAATTAAGGTGCTGTTAAGTATTCAAATGAACAGGGCAAGATTCTCTTTACTCTCATTGTTTTGAAATGCATTGCCAAAACCTCCCCAAAGGCTCACACATTCCTCTAATTTTGCAGAGTTCAGTACAACCTTCATTCCTACACAAATGCTTTATGATGGCAATCCCCAGAAGAAAACCCCTTGGAACCTCAAATCTGGAAAATCCAAGGCGAACAAACCAAACCTCTGATTTCCCCAGTCTCCAGGTGACCTCCCTCTCTCCATGCCTGCGTGTGACCTTGCTCGCTAACTCTACGCACTGATTTCTCATGCCACGTCTCTTCCAGGTACTTTCTCATTCCTGATACTCATTTTGGAGGCTTCCTGTGTGGAGGGTCAGCCACCAATATGCCTGTGCTGCCCAAGGCTCATGCATGGCGGGGTGGGAACCACTGCAGGAAGGTGCTCATGGCAGCAGCAGCATTGTGTGTGTGTTCATGGAGGGTTAGAGAGGCAGCACTTCACCCCAGCCGAAGGACAGCCAGCTCAGGATGGGTCCAGCACTGTCCCCAGGGTGGGACATCCAGGCAGTACCATACCCATGCTGGGAAGTGCCCAGGGAGCTGTGAGATGAGGGGATCCAGTGCTCACCCCATCCTAAACCCCACAGGAGCACCTTTATTTTGGGATCCCAGCATGGCTGCTGCCCCCATCTCCTGCTCACTTCGAGGGGGCTTGGAAAGCTGTGCTGGGCTGGTGGCTGCTGTCTCTGTCACCCTGCTGGGACAGGGCTGGGGGGGCTTAGGGCTTTGCTTTGGAGGGGGCCTTGCACGGCCAGGCCGAGCGGAGGGATGTGACCAGCCTGGCAGCACTGGCCTGTCACCTCCAGCCTCGCTGCAAGCAGACATTCCCACTCCATGGAAATATGCCTGAAATAGCCCCTCTGCAGATTGTCTTTATCTAATCAGCCGCCTTCGCACCCCCCTCCAGTGCATTTCAGGGAGCTGATAGTGGGGATATGTTAAGTGTGGAAACCTCTAGCGAGCTGCCTGACACGGAGAGTAATTCTCCTTCCTGCCACTTATCAGAGCCTGCTAATGGGAAACATTCCTCCTGGGGGTCAGGGTGCAGCCAGAGGATTTCTCTGGAGAGGGTGGCTGAGCCCCTGGCACCCTCCTGGCTCTCCAGAGCTGAGGATGAGCTGGTCTGACCACAAAACATTCACTGAAGGGGCAGCTCTGCTGTCTGGTGCTGGTGGTGTCCTGTCCCATGGGGAGAGGCTTGTCCAGCCCTCGGGGGCTTGGCTGAGGAGCCCCATCCTTTTCCAGCATACCATGGGACACCAACACCGAGCACAGAGCCCGGGGGGAAGAACAGGGGTGTCTCAGTGGTCAGGAAAGATGATTTAACTGCTGAGGGTGGACATGAGGGGCTGGTGGATCATTTGGGCAGACTGTTCACTCTGGGCAAGAGCCACCCAAAGAAAACTCCCCTCTGCTCAGGCTGAAGCCATGAGCTCCTCGTTGTGCCCATGGGATTTTGTGAGAGGTCCACAGGATCCTACTGCCCCACTGGGAATGCCCTGTCCCACCTCCCTGAGCAGGGCACAGCTCAGGCCTTGCCAGCCGTACAAGGATGAGCTTCCCCCCATCCAGAAAACCACATCACAAACACCAGCGCCAAAAACACCCAAACCTGGTGGAAGAACCCTTCAGCAGCTGCTGGAGTGACCAATTCACATTTCCCCATCTGCAGATCTGCTCAGCCTTTGATGGACCCTGCTGGAACCTCTTCAAAGAGGGCGAGAAACCAGGGCGAACAGAAGGAACTGCAGGAGGAATCTCCGAAAATAAAATCGCTTTAAAGATAAGGCAGGGGAGGGGGTGAGCAGAGTGCGGGGCGAGTACATGCCCTGAGAAGAATGTGTGAGGCTGGGCCAGCTGGTGCGTCTGGGCCAAGGGCTCATCCCACTGCCGGGGCGCTTGTGGCAAAGGTACTTGGCACAGGACCCACCAAAGCCTCGGGTCCCTCCAGGGAGTGGGTGGAAACCTGACTCCGAGCCCAGGACAGAGAGGCAGAAGACCACCAGGGTAACCTCAGAGGGACCTGTGGCCCACCAGAGCCTGTGGCTCTTCGGGACCCTGGAACTCTGCTGTCTTGGCAAGATTGAGCACCTCTGTCATGCCATGGTCAAGAGGGACCTCATGACTGGTGTCCCCATGGTTTCCCGAGGGAGGTTGCAGCTCTGCACGAGCTGCTCACAAATCTGGATGAGGACCTGCACTCCTGAACACTAACCTGCTCAGGAGTGCCCACGTGGGACATGGAGATGGGGGCCTGCCCCCCATTTTATCCTGATGTACCCAAAGTCCTTGTTCATCCTACAGATTCCCCTCCACGGGACCATTTCAGTTCTTGGGGAGTCTGGCACCGTGCAAAGCGCTGACATTGCACTGCACAGCCAGTGAAGGCAACACCAACCCATCCCCGAGCCCAGCCATTCTCCCTGCTGGGGCTCAACCCACAGGGGATGGGTCTGGAGGCCTCCTCCACCCCATGAATCTCCCAGACTTCTCTCCAAAGCAGGGTGGGAGGGCAGGGGACCTTTCTGTCGGGGGATGCGGAGATGACGGCACTGGGAACCCAGACTGGGGGGGTGCAGCAGCAAACCTGTGTGCTGGATGGAAAGACTGACCATGGCTGAGGCTCAGATTCAGGGCAGGTGCTGGGGCTGCAAAAATCTCTCTGCAACCTGGGCTGTGTGCCCAGGCTGAAGCCACACGCCCAAAGCAGCCTCCGGTGCTGCTATTCTGGCTGTGACAGAGGCTGTGCCACATCCAGCCTGGGCACAGCACTGCACAGCTGATCCTTGGTTAAGGATCCCCCTGCCTCAGTTTCCCCCGGTCTCAGGAGGGTACAGCGGCCCCAAGTTACTCTGGGGTGTGAGAGGTGCTGAATGGGGAACACCAAACCCTGCAGCCACAGGCCCTGGCTCTCCAGGGTACAAACCTCACTGCAGTTTGGATGCCAGCAGATAAATGGCTTTTCCTTGAGCTGGCACGGGCCCAGGGTGTCCTGTTCCCATCTCGGGCAGCCCATGGTGGTGCTGCAAGGATGGAGGTGTGCTCCAGGCTGCAATCACCGTGTTGCACGCAGCACCTTTGGGTGCTGTCTGGGTGAAATGGTGTGCAGGAAACCCAGCAAGCTCTCTGCTGAGAGATTATGAACCCGGCCTAGCCACGAAACAAGCTCCCATGCCAAGCTGAGGAGTTCTGGGAGCAGAACCTGGAGGATCAAGCCCCAAGGTCCTTTCCCTTCCAGACAGTCTGCATGGGAGAGGCTGAACCAGAGCTGAGTGAGAAGGTGGGGTGTTCCAGCTGGAAAAGCCAGCGGCCACACACATCCCACCAAGCTGCAGCTCTCCTGGCATGGCGCGAGGAAGGAGCAGCAGGATCGAGTGCTCAGGTGCAGGAGGAACTGGTAGAGCTCTCATTCCTCAGCTCCCCACTGGAGCAGGCAGAGCAGGCTGGGAAAGCTGTGCTGCCTTCCCAAGCTGGAGTCTCTCACTCTGCCTTTGTAGTCGCCTGACAATACAGGAATAAAAATAACCAGGCTGCATTTGCAGAGAGATAAAAGTGAAGTTTGCCTTTTGTGTCTGTCCGGGCAGTGGGACAGCAGCACCAATGGAGCTGTGTGGACATGACACATGGGAATTTCTGACATATCTTTTCCCACTCTGACCTTGACAGACACAATAAAAAGGGGCTTTGCAGCACGCACTGAGCCACTCAGTCCTAGCACCAAGGTCAGTAATACGGAGCATGTCTGTGTGCACGCGTGTCCCCTTGCACTAACCCGCTTCACCCCTGCAGGGTGCCTGATCCCAGAGGACAGGGGCTGACTCTGGTGGCACAGGGGAGGGTGGGACAGACCGGGATCGTGAGCGTTTTTGCTGAGGACTGTGTGTTTTGCCAAGCTGTGGCTCCGTTCGTGATGGCTGCGGCGTTCCAGAGCTCTGCAGGGTGGCACCGCATTAGATGGATATTAAGAAGCATGGTCATAAAAGCGCTTTTCCAAGCAGCTGCCACGGCAGCCTTCTAGAAGGGTCTTCCCAGGGATAATACCTCCAGCCTTGCTTTTATCTTCCTGCGGCATCGCTCAGCAGAACAGCTCTGGGTCTTTGCAGAGGGTTTGTGCAGGGCACCAGGGCTCCAGCGGGTCTGTAGAGCAGGGGTAGGTTTTAGCTAAGCTTATCAAGGAAAGGGGTGTTATTGACAGCCTCACCTAAAGTGGGAATGTGGATTTTGACACCAAAGCGATTCCGGCTCACCCATCTGGGACTTCCATTGCGGGGACGAGAGCAGCAGAATGGAAGGTGTTCAGTAATTGTCTCATGAATACAGTTTTTATCAACTAGCATTGTTGTCACTGTCTTCTCTAACTCCCTAAAATTAAAAGCTTGCTTGGTGTCCGTGTCGCTCTTGGTTCTCGACCCAGTGGCGAGCGCCTTCCCCATGCACTGACTCCTCATCCTTCCCTCCCTGCAGCACTCAGGTGTCTTTCACTCTTCCTTCGCTGCTGCCAAGTCTCCCTCCAGCCGGACAAGATGTCTCTGCTGGACATGAGCGAGTTTGGGGAGGCTGCTCAGTACCTCCGGAAAAGCTACACGGAGCAGCTGAAGCTGCAGACGATCCCTTTCGATGGTAAGAGCCCCAGGCTGCTCAGCACAGCCCCGTGTGTGGCCCTGAGCCAGCCCCTCTGCCACGGCTCTCCTCGGAGTCCTCCCTGCTGCCCCTTTCCCTGTGCTGCTCCTCAGGGCACCACAGGCACTGCAGAATTGCCCCAGCACCCTGGAGGGCAGGAAGATCTCAAAAGTGGGAAAAGCAGGTTTTAGACTTCCCCCTGGTTTGCTGAGGTGTGGGTAGAGGTGATCCTTCATTTCCCCCGATCCTGAGGGGCAGGAGGGCTGAGGGTCTGGTGTCAAAGCCTTCTCCAGCTCTGTTTCATTTTGGAGGTGTCCTCCCTGTCCCAGCCACCCCATTTTTCCATGGCTTGCTGTGCTCAGGCTCCAGGGCCCAACTTGCTCCTCTCAGCTGGGCAATCAAGGAGAATTTTACTTCCTCATACTGGCCTTTCTCCATGACAGTCTGAGTGCAGGCACACATGAAGCAGCAGAATTCTGCCGGGCTAGAAGTTGTCTCCAGCACAGTAAACAGCTGCCAAACACCGAGAAGGAAAAGAAATCCCAGCTCCTATGACCAAGAACATAAGAAGGAATAATCACTGTCCTTCCACATTATCAAACTGCATTTATGTGGCTTTCAGCTGACAATTTCAAATGGTCTCCTACATTTCAGCCTGTATTATGTCTCCTTTCCTTTCCTTTCCTTTCCTTTCCTTTCCTTTCCTTTCCTTTCCTTTCCTTTCCTTTCCTTTCCTTTCTTTTCCTTTTCCTTTCTTTTCCTTTTCCTTTCCCTTTTCCCTTCCTTTCCCTTTTCCCTTCCTTCTTCCATTTCTCCTCCAGGAAAGAAGCGAGCTTGGATCCCGGACGAGAAAGAAGCCTATATCGAAGTGGAAATAAAAGAAAGCTCTGGTGGCAAAGTCACGGTGGAAACCAAAGATAAGGAAGTAAGCAAATACCTTTCCTTTTCTAAGGGAGAGCAAGTGTGTGCGGAGGGGGGATATGTGTGACAGGATCACGTCTGAAGCCATGAGCTCTTGCTGATAACCCTGTCCTGCTGCACAGCAGTGCCCTGGGGGGACACACACGGCACTGTCAGCACACGTAGGCCAGTCACTTGCCAAGAGCGGCACCAGTTCAGCATCTCCCATCGAGGGGTTGCTGTCACAGCCTGGGAGTCCTGCGGGACGCACCGAAGGCTCGGTGGGGCTGGCCCAGCACGGCTCCTGGGTGGGGAAGCACCCCCAGCACAGCCCTTTGTGATGCTGAACCAGTGCCCGGCTCATCCCGAGGGCTGAAACAACAGGTAAGGGGCCAGTTGGCCAATTCCTGCTCGTTTTAGCCCAGATTTGCAGTGGGGTGAGCTGTTGGGAGGACAGGCTGTGTCGGGTGGTGAGGCTCCAGCTTTCCAGCAGCGGGAGGGAAGCGAAGCAAGCAAGGACCAGCTGGTATTTGTCAAGATAATATCCAGTGCAATTAGCTGCAAATGAGCTTAATTAATATTCCTTTCTTGGCTATGGGAGTCTCATGGCCCTGCGACTTCACTGCAGAGCAGAGACTCACACTGGTATGAAACTGGGAAAAAGAACAAGGACCTCAACCAGGCAGTAGATGATAGACTTCATTATTTCCATTTCCTCTCTAGTCAGAATGGCACTAAGAAGGGTTTGTGCCTGCCAAATGTGAAAAAAATATATGTAATTGTCTTTGAAAAGTGTCAAGGCTTTGAAAATATTTTTGTCTGAATTTTGGAAAGCAAGTAAAGAGATTTGCCCTCTCCAAAGTAAAATTTATCATAGAGGAGTTATGAATTTTAAAAGTTAATTCTGATATTTAGAACACCTTCACATTCTGAGAACAGAGCAGTTTCCAAACCCTCTTTTGCTGTTACCTCTTGAAACTGTCTTTTTAATGATTCGTCATGGGTTTACAAAATCAGAAACTATATCAGCTTTCCCTGGATCAGCATTTCCAGCAGAAAGTTTCAAGAGACATAAAGCCCACCCTTATCCTGTGTACCCTCCTGCTTTTAACACCTGACGCCTTTTAACACCACGCACTTCATCTTCACCCGTAAAAAAGATAAACCTCTGAAAGATTTCATTTAATCTTTATTAACAAGACCATTTGCTAAATCCAGCTTCTCCCATCCAGGCCAGATACGTAACATGATAGTTTCCCTGTGCTTGGTCTTGCAGGATTAAATAAATCCAGTTTTAAGTGATGGGGTACAGGCTTCAGCTGTTTGCCCAGATAACCAGGGATCTCTTGGAGCAAAAGGCTGCACTCCCACGGGCTTTTAGGCTGGGAAGAAGAGCACCGGATGGGGGCATCAAGCACATTGTGGGGGAACAACTTGGTGTCCCCCAGCTTGGACCTCCTCTATCAGGCTCAGCCACAGCCCCTCTCCCTGAGGAGGGAACAAGCTGAGCTTGCTGGTCCCAGCTGGGCTTTGTGGCCGGGTGCTGGTGGGGCTCCCCTGGGCCTGTCACCCCAAAGCCCTGTCAGGAGGACGACAGGCACGGGGGCCAAGGCTGTCCCCAGCATGGGGCAGAGAGCGTTGGGTGGGGACTGGGGTCCCTCTGACGTGTCCCCCCTCCTCTGACAGACGCGGGTGGTGAAGGAGGACGAGGTGCAGCCCATGAACCCCCCCAAGTTTGACATGATTGAGGACATGGCCATGCTGACACACCTCAACGAGGCCTCTGTGCTCTACAACCTGAAGCGCCGCTACTCCCACTGGATGATCTACGTAAGCCCGTGGCACCCGTGGGCTGGGGAGGTGAGGGGGCACTGGGACACCTCCGTCCCTCATCCACCCGTTTTCCCCCTGCAGACCTACTCGGGGCTCTTCTGCGTCACCGTCAACCCCTACAAGTGGCTGCCCGTGTACACGGCGCCCGTGGTGGCAGCCTACAAGGGCAAGCGGCGCTCGGAGGCACCGCCGCACATCTACTCCATCGCCGACAACGCCTACAACGACATGCTGCGCAGTAAGCCCTGCCCCGGGGGACCCCAAACGGAGGAGTCCGGGCTCCTGGGACAGGGGTGAGGTGGGCAGCGCTGCCCTAATGCCGGCTCCTTCTCTTGCAGACCGTGAAAACCAGTCCATGCTCATCACGTAAGTGCCCCTCCATCCCCTCGCCCTGCCCAGCCCCGCCGTGAGCAGTCGAGACCCCCGTGCCGCGCTCCCTGGATGGGCACCCTGTGCCCAGAGGAGCCCCCCCGGCAGTGTCCCCCCCCCATCCCGGCAGCTGTCACCCTTCCCGCCCAGGCTGCCGCCGCCACCGTGCCAGGTGACAAAGCCCCGCGCGGGCCGGGCTCCCCCGCACCCCGACAGCTGCGGGAGCTGCCGTGGGGCGCCCCGAGCACCGGCACCCTCCCAGCAGCGAGGGGAAAGCAGAGATGGAGGCCAAGGCCGCAGGGAGATGGTGGCCGCAGGGGCGGTGGCGGGGGAGGAGGGTGACGTGGGAGGGTGGAGGCCAGGTTGATTTCAAGTGACATATAGATAAGGGCTATATAAAGGACTCTAAAGGACCCTTCGCCGCTGCCAGGAGCCACGGACATTTTTAGCCTCGGCCATGGCCTAATTAGGAAAGGCAGGGGCTGCGGAGAGATGCTTGGCGCGTGTCCGGTGGCGGCTCCGCTGCCCGCTCCCCCCGGCTCTTTGTGATCTGGGATTACAATGGGAGAGCGCCTCACTAACTATAGGGATGAGCTCAGCGGGCCCCCCGCAGCCCGCAGCGGGCACGATCCACCCCGGCGCGATGCCGCTGCCCTCTCCGAGATGCCCCAGCAGAGCCGGGCGTGAGGCCGGTCCCCGCCGAGCCCGGACAGCTGCAGCCCCGCGGCCAGGGCTGGCCGGCCTCGGAGCGCCCGCAGTGGGCAGCTGAGCCCCCGCGGCACCTCCGGGAGCCGGGCAGAGCCCGGGCTGGCAGCCGGGGGGACACGGAGAGCCCGGAGCCGGGTGTCGCTCCAAAGGCGAGCCCTAAAGACGAGCACGCACCCCGCCAGGCTGGGGGATTGAGAGCTCCAGCCTCTCCATCCCTCTTGGGAGTTCTCCCGTGCCGGGGCGCGGCACGCAGCCCGGCAGGGTGGCTGTGATGAGTTGTGCCTGTTCTTTGCCTCATGCCCTTGATCTGTGTATTTCTGTTACTCTAAGCGGAGAATCTGGTGCTGGTAAGACTGTAAACACCAAGCGGGTCATTCAGTACTTTGCCATTGTCGCAGCCTTGGGCGACACACCGGGCAAGAAAGTAGTAAGACCTTCTTTTGAAACAAGTTCTTGTTGTTTTCTTCCTTTCTTTCTTTAAATTTTTTTCCCCCTTCCTCCTCCTTTCTTCTTCTTACTTTTTCTTCCCCAACTTTTTGCGTTTGGAAACGTGTTTTGGTCTGACCCACCCAGGGCTTGGCTTTTCCCTGGCTTTTGAACAAGCAAGGCTTGAAATTATTCTGCTCAAGGGGAAATGGATTTTCTTTTTTTTACGTTGCTGCTCAATCCGTGCAGCCTGGAAGAGGTGCTTTAGTTGTTCTCCTTCTCTTCTCTTCCTCCTTCAACACCCCAGTGATCTTCTTAAGGAGCATTAAAGGGATGAAGTAAACCTTCCATTTCCCACCTT
Organism: Oriolus oriolus; assembly: GCA_013400235.1. Classification (NCBI taxonomy): domain Eukaryota; kingdom Metazoa; phylum Chordata; class Aves; order Passeriformes; family Corvidae; genus Oriolus; species Oriolus oriolus. The sequence continues at coordinate 58,562 of VXBT01009569.1, forward strand.
GCCTCTTTTAAGCCTTGCTTTTCAGCATTTTCTCCTTTTTTTTTCCTCTATTTGTTAATTTTGACCCTTTTCTACCTTGTGCTTTTATTGCTCTTGTTTTGATTCTTGCTTTTCTTTGATGCTGGTTATTTTTGAGCTGCCCTTGCAATTGCTTATTTCTTCTGGATACCTTGAGGCTCCAGCCTGCTTTCCCCTCGTGGAAGCAAACTGGCTGCTTTAGGTATCAGGCAAGCAATACTTCAGCATTATTTTCTTCCCTCTTCTTTGAGTTTGAATTTAACTGTTCTTGCTTTTTGACGCATTTCTTTATTTTCTTGAGCTAATCTATTTAACAACTTTTTGGCCTCTCCCATAAAGTTTAATCCTCCCAGGTTTTTTTTTTCTTGGACTTTTTTTGGCACTAAATGGTCATGCCCTGCTTTTCTGACCATGCTTCTTGCGGTTCTTGCCTGACTTTTCCGGATTTCTAAAGACAATTTTCTCTCCTTTCTCTAGGCAGCTCTTGCCACTAAAACTGGGGTAAGTGTTGTGGACTCTGCTGAGGGCAGAGTTCTGCTGCACCACAGATCTGTGATGGGGTGATGTGTGGGGCCTCTGCCTTAGGTCTGGGAGCAGCACCTGGGCAGTGTTTAGCTCTCCACTTGGCTTTGTATCTCCCCCCTTCCCATTGCTGGAAGCTTTGCTGTTTCATCTCTTGGTGCCTTTCTGCCTCCAGCCTCTCCTTCAAGGGATAATTACTCCTCAAACATTCATTTCTATCCAGTGGTTGCCTGGGGGTGGTGTGGGCTTATCCAAAGGTGAGGTGAAGCCTCCACTCTCTGAAGATCCTCCTCAGCCTCAAAGCCCAGCTGAGGGGCAGGAGAAGACCCTTTTTGCCCTGTGCTCTGGCTGCAGACCAGTGCCCTGCTGGTGCCCGGACTTGCCACCCTCTGCAAAGCCTCGGACTGGCTCTGCCCACCCCTGCAGGCAGCTGATGTCCTTGTCTGGGGGACATTTCTGAGGTGTTTGCTCCAAGGAAACCCAGCAGAGGTTCAGCCCCTGGGGCTCCCAGCACCCAAGGGCTCAGTCACACATCCTTGGCCCTTGATTTCTCTGAGCCTTTGGCTGGTGCACGCCCTTGGCTGGGGGATGTTTATCATCACACGAGTGACCACTTGGACAGACTCAGAGTGAGACAGTTCAGGGGCTGAACCCGTGGGTCTTGGGGCTGCCCTCGCTGAATCTCACGGGCCAGGTAAGTTTAGGTCAGGCTGAATTTAGAGATAAGAGATCAAGGGGTACTCAGGTGATAGTGTGTTGGTAACTGTGTGATTCACAGCTGTTCCCTGCCTCTTCTGCCCTTCACATGCCTGGAGCTGCAGAGGTGGGGAGCAGTTGTGGTTCCAGCATTGGAGAGAGAGGGTGGCTCTGGGTGGGCAGAGCCCAGAGCTGGTGTTCCCCAGCCAAGGAAAGCCCTGTGGATTGTTATGTGTCAGAGCATGGGCAAAAGCCCTCAGGAAAAATCCTGCAGGTGCCTGTGCCACCAAACTCTATTGGTGGTGTCAAACCCCACTGTCCTTCATGTGGTTTGACACCAGTCTCTTGCTCCTCTCCTCAAATCCTTGTCCTGCTTTACCTGCACTAGGCAGAAGCTGTCTCTTTATCTTTGAACAGAGAAACACATGAGAAAACAAGGTTAGGAGAGGATTAATCCTAGGGCTTGCTCAGGAGAGCTCCAGTATTCCCAGCAGATCATGCCAGCTGGGATCTGTGGTGTATTCCCATCACACTGGGACCCTGCCACGCATGTTGTTGGTGTAGGGACCTCTTGTTTCGCAGTATGCTGTTGATGTGAACTGCCCCAGACCTTGGTGGTGGAAGAGGAAATGCCTGATGTCAGAGAGCCTGAAATGATTCGCACTGTTGTGGTGACAACATGAGCTTGCTCTTGGTTTGCATATTGTAGCTCTTAAGAAAGGACTTCTGTGTGCAGAGGGAACAGCAGCCTGGGTCTCCAAAGGGACCAGTTTAGGCAAGGAGGAGCCCACAGAGAGCACTGCTGCAAACCCCAGCTCTGCTGATGGCTGAACTGAACTGCATTGCCTGGGGAGACCAGGAGATGCCTCGGGAGCAGCAGGTCTCAAGGACAGCTACGGAGTGCAGCAAGGAGCCCCTGGCATGGCCCCGAGTTCTTGGTTACAGACCCCCTCTGCCTGTGTGGGACCTCACACATCCTTTGGTTTTGTTTTCCAGGGCACCCTCGAGGATCAAATCATCGAGGCTAACCCAGCCATGGAGGCTTTTGGCAACGCCAAAACCATCAGGAACGACAACTCCTCGCGTTTTGTGAGTGCCTCGGCAGGGCGGGGAGCTGCGGGTGCTCGCGGGGGCTGGACGCACGGCGGGTGGCACCGTGGGTTTGTGAGCCACGGGCACGTAGCAGGGAGCTGGATCTGCTTCCTGGTGGGACTGGAGTGCCAGGGCCGAGTTTTTTGTGGTTACATCAGTGTGATAAATGGGGGCCAGCAGGAATGGCCCTGGTGTCACAGCCTGTGGCTGGAGAGACATCCCTGGCAACACCAGAGCTGAGAGGGACAGTGAGCACAGCCTGGAGTGCTCTGGGACAGACAAGAGTGTCCCTTCCAAGGAGCAGCATCGTTTTTGGTAAGCCCAGCCTGGCTCTGCTGTGGCTGCAGAGCTCCTGTGCCTTGGAGGGGAGGGAGGCACTGCTGGGGGAGACCCTGAGCCCAGCACAGAGCAGGGGCTGCGGGCAGGCTCAGTGTCACAGCGCCCTGCAGAAGTGCTTAGTGGTAAGAACAGGCCTGAGGACAGGGGTTTATCTGCTGTCAGTGATATTTCTGCCTGCCTGGTATTTAAACCCTTGGGCAATGCTGTTTGAGCTTCTGCACGTTACAAGCCAGAGAACTTCAGCCCTTTACAGAGCCCAGTAAATTGCCTGGCATCAGCAGAAGCCCAAGAAGCAGGAAATTATTATTAATTCAGTTTCTAGGGGCTGTTCAGAATTGTACCTATGTAGCTAAGCCCAGTACTTAGCTCCTGTGTGTGTTTTCAGGGCAAGTTCATCCGGATCCACTTCGGTCCCTCAGGGAAATTGGCCTCTGCAGACATTGACATCTGTGAGTAGCTGCCCTGGGGAGCGAATTCATCCCACTATTTGTGCTCATGTGCTCAGCTCCGGGAAGGAACAAGCCCTCCTCTGACCCCTCTGCCCTATTTCACTCTAGATCTTCTGGAAAAATCCAGAGTGATTTTCCAGCAACCCAAAGAGCGAAGCTACCACATCTACTACCAGATCCTCTCTGGGAAGAAACCAGAGCTGCAAGGTAAGGCAGCCAAAGATGCACACAGCCCTTAGAGCAGGACGGCCTGAAAACAGCCCCAGAGAGCTCTGTTGGCAGCTTTGGGGTCCACAGGAATGAGCAAAGCCAGCTCACCACACAGGTTCTGCCCTTGAATGCTTTTCTAGCTGTGCAGGATCATAGGATTGGTGGATAATTCCAGGTGGAAGGGATTTCAAGAGGTCATCTAGCCCAGCCTCCACTATCCTCACAGGCCGAGAAGCCAGACTAAAGCCCTTCCTGCCACTGTGTAGGAGCAGAGGTCACTCAGGGCCTTTCTGCGAAGTGGGAGTGTGCTTTGCAAAGCTGCCTTGCACAGAGTCCTCGTGGGGTGGTGGGTACAGCACTGACCTCAGCGTGTGCAGGCTGGAGGTTTACTCATTTTGGCATAGAGGGAAGTGTTTTGCAGCCTACTCTGAGCTTCTTCAGCCTCCCTAGTGAGATGACCCGTTTCAGGTGAGCTTGGAAACAGCTGCACCGCTCTCTCAGGGCCTCGGTGTGGATCCCCGGGACAGCCCCACCTGATCTGAGTTTGTGCTGAGGCAGCTCTGTGCTCTTAGCAGCCTCCCGGTGCCACATCACACTCAGGAAGCCTTTCCCCACGCAGAAGGATGGCTGGCACAGCTCCTGGGGTGGTCAGCTCTTGGCCGAGGGCTCCGGAGCTTGGTGCTGAGCAGCACCTTATTAGGCAGGTCTGAGAGAGCAGTAATCTTATCTGGAGTCACAAGGGCATGGTGGCCACTTCTAAATCAGTCTGCAGCCAGGCCACATCCCAAGATAGCAGGCAGGAGGCAAGCACAGAAGAGGTGGACCCACGTGTGGACCTGCTTGTGCTGGAAGAGGCTGTTCCTCCCCCAGCTGGTGCCCTCTAGTTGAGGCTGGGGAAGCCTTCCTGCTCCATCTGTGTGCAGGGCTGTCCCTCTGCCCGGGGATGTCCCTGCCAGGCTGGCCTCACCCTCTGCATGTCACTCCCAACAGACATGCTGCTGCTGTCCCTCAACCCCTACGACTACCACTTCTGCTCCCAGGGGGTGACAACTGTGGACAACCTGGATGACGGCGAGGAGCTCATGGCCACGGACGTATGTGCACAGCCTGGGGGCCTGGGGAGGGCACAGCCCCCTTCTGGGCAGCTCTGGGCATGTGTCCTGGCCTTCTGTGTGTCCCTCTTTAAAGCAGCTGGGAATTCCCTCTGGTTTACTGGCCTACAAGAAGGGGGGGAGGGTGACTCTGACACCAACAGCCTCATCCAGGCAGGGAAGGGAGGGTAATTCCCTGCATCAGGAAGGGCCTGTGGCACATGAGCACTTCCCATAGTGCCCGTGAGGAAGAAGATCACGGAGTCGTTAAATCTGGAAAAGGCCCCTGAGATCACCAAGCCCAACCTGTGACTGATCCCCCCCTTGTCACCCAGCCCAGAGCACCGAGTGCCACCTCCAGGCAGGCCTTCCTTGGACACCTCCAGGGATGGGGACTCCAGCACCTCCCTGGGCAGCCCCTTCCAATGTTTAACCACCCTTTCCAAGAAGAAATTCCTCCCGATGTCCAACCTGACCCTCCCCTGGCACAGCTTGAGGCCGTTTTCCCTTGTTCTGTCCCTTGTTCCCTGGGAGCAGAGCCCACCCCACCTGGCTGCCCCCTCCTGTCAGGGAGCTGTAGAGGTCAGTCAGGCCTCCTCCTGCGCCCTCAGCTTGGAAAACCCCCTCCTTGTGGATGCTGGGCTGGTCCTTTTGCTTTCAGATAGGTCTTGTGGGAGCTGGAGCCGCATTCAAACCCCAGGGACAGGATTCTTTGGTTAGGTGCCCACCAGACAGAGCACCCTGCCCAGCCCCAGGGCAGGGAGAGCGCCTTAGGGGATGGTGGGAGAAGGAACCAACCCTCACCTCAGCGCGGTGAATTTGTTCTCTCCCTACTGCTCTGTGTCTCCTCAGCACGCCATGGACATCCTGGGCTTCAGCAACGACGAGAAATGCGGCTGCTACAAAATAGTGGGGGCCATCATGCACTTTGGGAACATGAAGTTCAAGCAGAAGCAGCGGGAGGAGCAGGCAGAGGCTGACGGCACTGAAAGTGAGTCGGGCTCTGTGCTCCAGGCCTGCCCGGCCTGGCTGGGTGCGCACGCTCCCGCAAGGCCAGGCTGGGATGGCTCCCCGTGCCCGGCCTGTGGAGGTCAGTGACCACGATCCCAAACACCCCAGCAGTCCTGCTGGGGCTGCACAAAGGGCTTGTCCTTGGGCAGGAATATTTGGGACAGCCTCTCTGCAAGGTGGTCTCATCTGCATCAGGCTTATCTCAGCAGCGTCACACGGTGTCACACCCCAGCTGGGCTACATCTTGTGCGGTCTCCTCCTGCTCTTCATCTCTTGCCCTTCACTGGACAGCATTCCAGGCAGGGCATCTGTTGCACTTGGACATGAAAAGAACCACTCAGACTCAGCTCTGTCAAGTCAGGATGCCAAGGGCCCAGAAAGGCCCCGCACTCGTTTATTTATACATTCTTAGAAACCACCGTGGATTGGAGGGTGAGGTTACCACCCCTCAACCACACTGGTCAAAGGAAAAGTCCATCAAACATCTGTGCCTCAGGAGAAAGAATGAAAACAGCTTTGGCACGGTTGGCATAACATGGTTATGTTTACAGAAAGTGCGTGAGAACTCTATCTACAGCATTAAAAACATCGAAGAACTGCAAAAATCAGGGCGACAGGCATCCACAGAGGGTGGGCCAGGCCGTGAGCAGGACCTGCTCAGCTCGCAGCCTCCTGAAGAGCAGTTAGAGTAGGACACAGTCGCTGTCTAACACTTTTCCTGGTTTGTTGCTCAGGAAAATCCCGTGCAAACCACGGATCTAAGATCAGTTGGGCTGCAGAGCAAACCTGAAGGGAGAGGGTGACTTCCCAGCATGTGCAAGGGTGAGAGGGGGAGCTCTAGCACCTACTTGGAAGGTTTGAGCAGGGATCCAGCAGAAATGACTACCTGGATCAGTTTTTGTCACGTTAACATTCATGAAGGAAAAGTTCTCTTTGCCTCAGGAATGGCAGCACAGGCTTTAGTTGCTACCTGAGAATTAACGAAGGTTTTGATCTGGCCGTGATTTCCCTACAGAGGTGATTTGCTAGCTACAATCTGCTATTAGGAGTTTATGAAAGACAATCACCTCTCTTCTGGTCGGTTCTAATTCACAGCGCGGAAATTCAAATTTCCACTGGAAAATGCATAGAGATTCCCAGATCAAAAAGACTAAAACCTGATAAGGTACAGCAGGTCTCCAAACAGTAACTTCTCAGGCAGGAGGTTCAGACTGTAAGGCATCATAGACCATCCAAGATGGAAAATCACGTTAGACACTGGAGGAGACTCTGGAGCAGGTGGAAAAACCGGTGTGGTTAGCACCGATCATCATAAGAGCTGGTCATTTTTTATTTTGGTTCCTTTTTCCCTTCCCAGACCCTCCTTGCAGGCTCCTCATGCCTTTGTGCTGCTTTCCAGGTGCTGACAAAGCTGCCTATCTCATGGGAATCAGCTCAGCTGACCTCATCAAGGGGCTGCTCCATCCTCGGGTGAAAGTGGGCAATGAGTACGTGACCAAAGGTCAGAACGTGGAGCAGGTGAGTGGGACAGGACAACAGGACACGTGTCCCCTGCTGGGGGGGTGCTCAGGCCCAGTGCGCTCTGCACAGAGCCACTGGTGCCTCAGTTCACTCTCTTGGGGGTAGGAGGAGACTCCAGAGCAGCAGGAGAAGGTGTATCCACAGTTCTGGGCATTCAGCAGCAGGGAGAGCGGGTGGCAGAGCTGGCTGGCAGCTTTGCACACTAACCAAGGCTGGAGGTTCAGTGCCGAGGCTTTGAAATGGGGGCTGGATCCCAGCCAGAGGAGCTCCAGGTGCCGTGGGTGTCTCTTTGCTTCAGAGACAGTCACACTCCTGTGAAGGGTTCAGCCCTGAAAAGTAGAAAACTCATCTGAACTGATCTGAGCTGGGAGACTCAAATGAACTAAAAATGTGTCCTGTCAAGAGTCCAGCCACACCTCAGTTAGGAACCCAGACCTGGCCTGAATAATGCAAGCCAGTCCCCAAGTACAGTTCAAGAGGGCCTCGGGAGCTGGTGTCTTATCCAAAGTGGGCTGTAGGCTCCTGCCAGGCACAAGGCTTCTGAAATTACCACTTTAAACTGAATTTATATCCTAAGACCTTGGAGGCAAGATAGGCCAGGTAGGCAAGAACACACTTGTGAGGAATGCAAAACCAATTTTGGAGCTTGCACCGTAACCACGAACTCCTTGGATGTGTCTGTGTGCCAGGAGGAGCTCTCTGTCAGGCTGTGGCTGCTGCAGGAGCAGGGAGAAGCTCACTGTGTGCCCTGGGGTTTGCCTTGGCAGGTGGTCTATGCTGTGGGGGCCCTGGCTAAAGCCACCTACGATCGCATGTTCAAGTGGTTGGTGACCCGCATCAACAGGACCCTGGACACCAAGCTGGCCAGGCAGTTCTTCATCGGGGTGCTGGACATTGCAGGCTTCGAGATCTTTGAAGTGAGTTCTGTGGGCCCCTGCAGTGGGTTCAGGGAAGTGCTGTGGGACAGCTCAGTCCCCTGGTGTTGGAGAGCTCGATCTCCTCTAAGAAACTGCTGCCCTTGATGAGGAAACGAGCTCTTGTCTGAGTTGATGTATCTGGAGCAAACAGGCAGCTCTCAAGGAGTGAGAATCACCTCCAGTGATTGCTGGTTACCTGCTCTGGTAGCAACACGGCTGAGCCTGGCAGGGATCACCCTGCACACCCAGACAAAGCACAGGAGTGAATCCCTTCGCTTCTGGAGCTCCTCCCTCTGACTCAGGTCTGGTTTGTTCTTGCAGTTCAACAGCTTTGAGCAGCTGTGCATCAACTTCACCAATGAGAAACTGCAACAGTTCTTCAACCACCACATGTTTGTCCTGGAGCAGGAGGAATACAAGAAGGAAGGCATCGAATGGGTCTTCATTGACTTTGGCCTGGACCTGCAGGCCTGCATCGACCTGATCGAGAAGGTAAAGTGTGAGGCAGGGCATGGAGATGGTACTGCTGGGGGATGGTTTGTTTGCAAAGGCTGCCAGTGAGAGGTGCTCTGCTGCCAAAATTAAATTATTCCCTCCCTGGTCAGTGGCAAGTGCCCAGCTTTATTTTCCCCACACTTACAGCTCAGAGCCTCCAGCCCACTGAGAGCTTTTTGACACAAATTTTGACTTTATGAAAACATGGAAATTCTGTTCCTACTCACTGGCGAGCCACAAAACCTGCTGCAGCCTTTTCCTCCAGAGAGCAATCATCTCTTCCCCTTTTTTCCTACCACTTGCAGCCCCTCAGTGCCTCTCACTTGAGCACTTGCTGATCCAGAGATTCAGAGCAGCTTGTAGAAAATATTTCCACCATTGCATGAAGGAAACTCTTTCTTTTTTTTTCTTGTGGAAAGGAGCAGTCCTGGAGAGGATCCCTCCTTCTCAACAAGCTGTTGGACTAGGGCAAGCTCTCATGTCTCACAGGCCTGGGAGGTCAGATACCACCTGGAATATGCCAGTGACAGCTTGGCCCTATGGGCAATGTCTTGCACCTGGATTAGGATGGGATCTCCAGGTCAAGCCCGTGCCCGGTGGCACAGAGAATCCCATTTTGGGATGGCACATGGCACCACTGAGCTCAGTCCTCTTTATCCCCCCCTCTCCCTGCAGCCCATGGGAATCCTGTCCATCCTGGAAGAGGAGTGCATGTTCCCCAAAGCCTCTGACATGACCTTCAAGTCCAAGCTCTACGACAACCACATCGGGAAGTCTCCCAACTTCCAGAAGCCGCGGCCGGATAAGAAGCGGAAATACGAGGCCCACTTTGAGGTGGTGCACTACGCTGGTGTGGTACGTGCCTGGCAGCTCTTCCCAGCGCCCACACCTTCCCCTGGCAGGGACAGGGCTGTCCTGACCTCTCCTCTCCGGGGACAGGTGCCGTACAACATCGTGGGGTGGCTGGACAAGAACAAGGACCCCCTGAACGAGACGGTGGTGGCCGTCTTCCAGAAATCCCAGAACAAGCTCCTGGCCTCGCTCTATGAGAACTATGTGGGCTCTGCTTCAGGTGAGGAACACCCTCACCCCGTTTTTTACCTCGGTCTCTCGCCTCCTCTCCTCCATGCCCAGCTGTTGGTGCAGCATCCCTGTCCCTGGCAGCCCAGGCAAAGGGAAAACCCACACTGATCCCGAAAATCCTCCCTGGCCTGGGTAGGTGGGTGCTGGTCTGAGGGCTGATGTGGGGCTGTAGGGCTGTTGTGGTGGCCCTGTGACTTGGGGGGTGTGAAGGGATGTCTTGCTACCAGGAGCTGAGGAGCAACACCCAGAGCTGGGTGCTGTGGGAGATGTTTTTGGTGGTCAGTGCCTTTGTTCTGCAGCAGGGCACCGCCACCTCTGCTTTAGAGACAGCAAGGCCTAGGGGAATTTTAGGGGTGTTTGGGGGTGCCCCTGAGTCTCTCAAGCCAGGCAGATGTTTTGCTGATGTAAATAATCAATATTTCAACCCGACAGAGGAACCGCACAAGCCGGGGACCAAGGAGAAACGTAAAAAGGCAGCTTCTTTCCAAACAGTGTCGCAGCTGCACAAGGTAAGAGCCAGCCCCTCAGCCAGGGCCGTGCGGGAAATGTGCTCTGAGGGTCCCACTGGCAGTCCCACTTCCCTGCCAAGCCTCTTGCCTTCTTGCACCTCCTGGGGCCTGAAGGACCACCAGAGCTCCTGAAGGACCACCAGAGCTCCCGAAGGACCGCCACTAGGCCAAAGCCCCCAGCTCCCTCTCATCCCTGGGCACGGGGCCCATGCCTGGCAGGGTCCCAGCCCTGTCCCTGCGCTCCTAGGGCAGGACACGAGGCTCCAGGCTGGGAGAGCTCCCTTGGAGCTGGGCTCGTGCTGCCCCTGCCCACGTGACGCTTGCAGCAGCTCCTCCGCCTTCGAGAGAGCGGCAGTTAAGACTTGTAGTGATGTTTAGATAATTAATTACATGAACATCACTTTAAGTCTGTGCTACTTCTCTCCTCATTCCTGTCAGCGGGAAGGACAACCTTTGGGCGGAAGAAAATGGAGGAGGATCTTGAGAGGTCTCTGAGCAGGCAGCTGCCTGTCCTGGGGGGGTGGCATGAGCCATTTTACAGCTCAGGGTGTCACACAGCTCCACCCCACGCTCACCACAGGAGTTACTTATCCAATCCAGAGCTAAATGGGAAGCAGCACAGAGGGATGTGTCCTGCCATGACAGCCTTGCGGTGACAGGGCAATTGGCACGGCCCCGAGGTGTTTGGACACCGCTCCCAGGCATTGTTGGGGTGTCTGTGCAGGGCCAGGAGCTGGACCTGAATGATCCTTGTGGGTCCCTTCCAACTCTGAACATTCTGTAGCTCTGTGCCAGGGTGCTTGAAGAAAGCAGCTCAGAGAGCCCCTGTTCAGGGAAAAGTGTGACTTTCTTCCTTCTGAACAAGTCACAGGCCTTGGGGAAAGGTGTCTGCGGTGAGGAGTTGCCCCATGGGGATGTGGAGCTGTGGGAAGGTGTTCCCTTCCCTGAGCTGGTCCTGGACAGGCTGAGCCTGTACAAGCACGGGAAGGCAGCTGGAAAGATCAAGGATGCAGATGCCATTCCCACTAGGAAAGGCAGGGCTGTGCCTTGGAGAGAAAAGGAGGCGCAGTCTGGGTCAGCGGGGCCCTCTGTCACGGCCAAAGCAGGTGAAGCACTGTGGAGGTGCAGGGAAATCCTGCATATCCTGACATTCTCTGCCTGCAGCCAGTGTGGACACCAGCACTGGAATTGCAGGGTGCTGAGCACAGAGCTCTGTACCAGGAATATGCTCAGTCCTGTGTCCCTGGCTCTGCTCTGCAGCAAAACTTTACCCACAAATATTTGGGAAGCATCTGGCACAGCAAACCTCCGTGGCACAGCAGAACCTGCTGGTGCCATTCGGCCTGTGTGCCAGCCCAGGGCCCTCTGCCATGGGGACAGTCTCCCACCCCCTGGCACTGATCCTGCCCCGGGGCTGGGGATGTCCACTGGCAGCACAGCAGGAGGAAACTCCCCCTTTCTCATGCCATGAGGGGCTCTCAGGGTCTGCTCCCTCCCTGCCTGTGGGGGCAAGGGGCTGGAGAGAAAGGGAAGTGTTGTAGGGAAGCAGAGCTGTCCCCTCAGCCCCTATGTCTGCCCTGCAGGAGAATCTCAACAAGCTGATGACCAACCTGCGCTCCACCCAGCCCCACTTCGTCCGCTGCATCATCCCCAACGAGACAAAGACCCCAGGTATGAGAGAGCTGAGGCAGCAGCCTGGCACTGCCCTTGGGGACAGCCACATGTGGGAGCTGGTGGGGATTCTTGCACCCACCCTCTCCCCAGCCCTTTTCATGCTGCCACTGAACCCTGACTCCATCTCGGTGTTGAAACTCCTGCGACCCAGATCGATCTCCTCTGCTGGGGAGAATGAGCTTTGCCAGGCTCCCATTTTGGCTGTGCAGGCTGGCACTTGTATAACAGCAGGTGTGGACGAGTCTTTCAGGCTGAGTTCCACCATCCAAGGCTCAGGCTGCAGCACTGGTGCTCAGCACAGACCTGCGGGACAGGCTGACACCCGTGTTCAAACCACGGGGTCTTCCCAGGCTCAGGCCCAGGCTGCAGCTCCATTTCCTCTGTTGTGTTGGGCTGAGCATCTGCTCCATGTCTGTCCTCCCCCACAGGAGCCATGGATTCCTTCCTGGTGCTGCACCAGCTGCGGTGTAACGGCGTCCTGGAAGGGATCCGCATCTGCCGCAAGGGATTCCCCAACAGGATCCTCTACGCGGACTTCAAGCAGCGGTAACTCCCTCTTCTTCCTTTTCAGCAACCCACACGGGTTTTGAGGACAGACAGACTTGTCTCCTGCCTTGTCTCCTCCAGCCTGCTCCCCCACATACCCACAGTGCCTGTCCAGGGTGGGATAGCTCTGCTGCTGGCTCTGGGGTGCCAGATGTGGAGAGTCTGGGATGAGATCTGGATGTCTGAGGCGCTGAACGCAGGGCTGGTGCAGGGGGATGGTGGCAAGGCTCAAGCCCTCGGATCCTGGCTCAGATTTCTCACTGCCCTTGGGGTGGATCCTTAGTGTTCTTCAGCTGGTCCCACCCATGCTGCTTAGCCCAGGCCTGGTGAGGCCAGTGGCCTCCTTGCACAGTCTCTTGATGTTCAGGGACTTAAATCTGCCAGGGTTCCCTGGTGCCTGCAGTCCTGTGCCCTGGAGCAACTGGTTCACGCACAGCTCCAGCCTGAGGTGCAGCCACATGGCTCCAGTGGGAGCTGGCCTGACTGAGGTTCTGGGATGATGGTGGTGCTGCAGCCCTCTTGCACGGCCTCCCTCTGCTTTGTCCCCGCAGCTACCGTATCCTCAACCCAGCAGCCATTCCAGAAGACAAGTTTGTGGACAGCAGGAAGGCCACAGAGAAGCTGCTGAGCTCCCTGGACCTGGACCGTGCACAGTACAAGTTTGGTCACACCAAGGTGAGAGCGGGCAGCTGGTCCTTGGGAGGGACGAATTGTCCCCACTGTTGCTCTCAGTGCCTGTCTCTGCCTGGCCACAGCCCTGCTGTAGCCCTGCCCTGTAGTAGTGCGGATTTCCTATTAAGTTTATAAGTTGGTACATTCCTGGTTTTACCCTATTAAGTTCTTAATAAAGGTTTATCCCAGTCATTCCCCCTTCTCCGCCCCTACCCCAAATAAAGTAAAACCCTTTCCTCAAACCATGCCCATCACCTAAACCACTCCCAGAACTCCCCTGTCAATCCCCAAAGTCCTTGTCCCTGTTATATGTCAATCATTCCCAACCCTACCCCTGCTTCCAGAATCTTCTGTTATATTCGACGCCTCATTTGCTGCTTTGTATGTCAATCACCTCTGTTGGTCCCTTATTGGTTGTGTGTGAACGTTACTCCACCCTTTATCCCTCCCTGCTTGGTTTGGATTGGTTAATACCCTTTGTGTACACCCCCCTAGAAAAGACGCTGTCAGCTCAGTCCCTCGGCTCAGTCCGACCGAGCAGGGCTTGGGGCAATAAACCGTTGACCCCCACTCTGTCTCTGGGCTGAGTCCTTCCCTCAACCCTTTACCGAGACGCGTCGCAACAGATCCTGCTGAGAGGATTTCAATATCCCTCGCTGCTCTGGGACCCAACTGCGAGGGTCTCAGAGTGGCTTCCCCATAATCCAGCGGCTACCTGCGGAGCTAGCCGGGAGCCCTAGGATTTGAGGGCAAAGCAGCACTGCCGCACTGCCCTCTGCAGGGTATGTGAGGCCCTTGAGGGGACTCAGGTTGGGAAGAGAAAGAGCAGCTCTGAGCAGGTCACTGCTGCCTGACCTCGTCCCACCCACCACAGCAGCTTGTCCGTGCCGGGGAGCACGATGTGCTCAGGGCAGATCTGCTTCTGTGTGCCTGTGGCACATGTGGGTGCACCTCCAGGCCTCCCTGGCAGGCTGTGTTACCCCTGAGCCCTCTGTCCTTCTGCTGGTGACTCCACTCTCTTGCCCACAGGTGTTTTTCAAGGCTGGTTTGCTGGGCTTGTTGGAGGAGATGCGAGATGAGCGTCTGGCCAAGGTCCTGACCATGCTCCAGGCCAGGATCCGTGGGTACCTCATGCGTTTGGAGTATCAGAAGATCATCAGCAGGAGGTAGAGCTGTGGGGGCAAAAGGCAGAACTTTGTGTCTCCTTGTCTCTTGTGCACGTGTCAGTGGGTTTGACCTGCGGGACCTGCCTGTGTCTGGCAGGGGTTGGTCCTGAGGAGTGGAGGCAGACCTGGAAGGGGTCTGGCATGGCCCTGCTAGGGAGGATCTAGGTGTGGGGAGCCTCTGGTTTCCACTGGAAGATTCAGAGGGAGGCAGAGTGAGGAGAGCTGAAATCCAGGCCACCCCACCCATCCCAGCAGGGCCAGTACAGTGTGCAGACAATATGCCGTTCATTGGCCATTCTGCTGTTTGTCCGGCTGGTGGGGAATGGAGCCGTGTCCAGGCCTGCAGAAGCCAGGATGGGACATGGGGAATGTACACCCCTGGTGATGCTGTGCTTGTATTCCTCCAGGGAAGCCCTCTACACCATCCAGTGGAACATCCGGGCCTTCAACGCTGTCAAGAACTGGTCCTGGATGAAGCTGTTCTTCAAGATCAAGCCTTTACTCAAGTCTGCTCAGACTGAGAAGGAAATGTCCAACCTGAAGGAGGAATTCCAGAAGCTGAAGGAGGCTCTGGAGAAGTCTGAGGCTAAGAGGAAGGAGCTGGAAGAAAAGCAGGTCTCCATGATCCAGGAGAAGAACGACTTGGCTCTCCAGCTGCAGGCAGTGAGTGCTTCACCCTCTCTGGAAGTGTAAAAACAGCGCAGGGCCCACGGGTAGAAGAAGGAGCAGAATGTCCTGGAGCCCTCCTTCAGCCGTTCTGAGGCTCCCTCATTGCCACAATCTGTCTGAAACACAGCCTAACGCTGTGCAGACCTGAAGTACCATCACATCCTGGGGCTGTCACAGGGATTTGTGAACCCCTGGCTCTGGGAAGGGTGTTCTCCTCACAAGGGGGTGGGAGGGCACGGCAATGCTTGCTTGCCACATTTTGTGCTGTGTTTTGTGCCAGTGTGTCCTTCCTCTGGGAAGATTGAGTTGCTCTTTGGCCATGGTTAGTGCGAGTGGTTGTCCTGCGAACCTTGATGACTGGAGCTGTATTTTTTGTACACCTTAAGCACCTCAGGTTTTCTCTGCCCCTTCCACGAGGAGAAGGCCAGGACAGCAGGGCTGCGAGCAGAGTCCTGGGGCAGAGGGTGAGCACTGGCTCTCCTGTGCCTCTCCCAGGAGCAGGACAACCTGGCAGATGCAGAAGAACGCTGTGACCTGCTCATCAAGTCCAAGATCCAGCTGGAGGCCAAGGTGAAGGAGCTGATGGAGCGCGTGGAGGATGAGGAGGAGATGAACTCGGAGCTCACCGCCAAGAAACGCAAGCTGGAGGATGAGTGCGCAGAGCTCAAGAAGGACATTGATGACCTGGAGATCACGCTGGCCAAGGTGGAGAAGGAGAAACACGCCACGGAGAACAAGGTAACCGACCTCCCTGCAACGTCCAGCCTTGCTGCCCTGGGGCCTCAGTGCTTGTGAGGACACCAGAGAAACATCTGGGAAAAGACTGCTGGTGTGGGGGAGCTGGGGCAGGGCAGAGGGAAAGAAAAGAGGGGTGGGAGAGGGCAAAGCCCTCCATGTCCTGCCTCAGGTGCCAGAGGGGTGTGGGCAAATGGTTCTGTGCTGTGGCAAGTGATTTGGAGCATGGCAAACCCACCTGGTGGGACCAGCCTGGCTAAGGGGAGAGGGGCTGGCTGCTGGTGGGGTGCTGAGCTGCTGTTGCCCGTGGATGGACTCCTGCCTTTCAAGGTCAGGCTGCTGGAGTGGCTTTGCACCCCCTGCCTCTGAGAAGATGTTCTCTATGTTTCTCCTCGCTGATCCAGGTTAAAAACCTGATTGAGGAGATGGCTGCTCTGGACGAGATCATTGCCAAGCTGACGAAGGAGAAGAAAGCCCTGCAAGAGGCCCATCAGCAGGCCCTGGATGACCTGCAGGCTGAGGAAGACAAGGTCAACACACTGACCAAAGCCAAGGTCAAACTGGAGCAGCAAGTGGATGATGTGAGTCATAGGCCAGTGAGAATAGAGCAAGAGAGGTTTGAGTCTTATCTCCAGGAGAGCCCAAAGGCTGTCCCTGAGTGGGATCTGGAGTGTGGGATTGTTACCAGATCCGTGTTTAATATGGCCAGCTGATGAATAATCCCGTTGACAAACTAGCCCTGAAACAAGAGGTGGTCTAGGGCACCTCATGGAGAGCAGACCTGGGCTGAGGGAATGGGACTGGAGACCAGCTGGGAAACACCTCTGGCTCCCAGGGCTGGGTGAAGTTCCCACAGCAGTGGACACGGGTAAGGGTGGGGCTGCAGAGGGTCTTTTCCCTCCCTACCCCACCTCCCTTCATTCTCCAGCTGGAAAGCTCTCTTGAACAAGAAAAGAAGGTGCGCATGGACCTGGAGAGAGCAAAGAGGAAGCTCGAAGGAGACCTGAAGCTGTCACAAGAGACTGTAATGGATCTGGAGAATGACAAACAGCAGCTGGAGGAGAAGCTCAAGAAGTGAGTGTGTGACACGTGCCTGGGCTCTGGGCTTGCTTTGCCCCTCTAAATTCAATGGCTGTGTGGCCTCTGCAGGGGCTGCTGGGCTGTGGCTCTGGGCACTGCTGTGTCACCAGTCCAGGCACGAGGAGGGCTGGGTTTCCCTGGGCACTTTGCAGAGAGGCTGAGGAGCTCATGACAGACTCACAGACCAGGGCACGATAGACCTTCCTTTGTGCGTGGGGTTGGAGAGGAGGGACCTGCCTGGCAGGATCCAACACACTGCTGGGGCAGCTGCAAGTACGGGCTGCAGTCATGTCCCATTCTCATTGGGAAACTGGAGACCACCTTGGGAGCTCAGAGCGAAACCCTCAGAGCCAGTTGTCTGCCAATTTGGCTGCTCCAGCCCTCCCTCTGAGCTTCCCGTGAGTCTTCTTACCCGTGCAGTCCTTTCCTGTGTGGGTTTGATTGTCCTCTGGCCAGGGTGTAACAGTGCAGGGAAATTTAGGTGCCAGAAGGCCCTGTCAGAACAGTGTCTGACCAGAGGCTCTGCCTTCTCTCTGTACAGGAAAGACTTTGAGATTAATCAGCTGAACTCAAGGATTGAAGATGGGCAAGTGATGGAGGCCCAGCTGCAGAAGAAGATCAAGGAGGTCCAGGTATGGTAGGAAGAACTGTTCTTACATCCTGGGAGTCCAAAATTTCCATTAGATGTGATGTGCTGGGAATCTGCAGGGGCCAGTCCCTCTCTGAGCACTGGGGCATCTCCTTGGAAAAAGCTGGCATGGGTAGCAGGAGCCAAGCCCTCTGCCAAAACATGGTGGGTTGAAAATTAAAGAATGAGCTATTGAGGTGAACCAGCCTGAGGAACAGCTTCAAGGATGTAGTTCTCTGTCCAAAATAAAACCTTCAATCCAGTGCCCAAACTCTGAAAATCCAAGTCTAGGATGCTGGGCTTCTTCCTGTTAGAGACAGGTCCCCACAGTCATGGAAGTTCCCATGAAATGAAGCTCATGCCAGCTGGATCATGGCAGGACACAGAGGAGAGCAGGAGCTCTCCAAACATGCTACCGAGGAGCACCTGCCTCCTGAAACAGCCCAAGACTGGTGGCTTCTTGCTTCCCATCGTCAGCAGAGACACTGCTCCTCTGTGGAGAGCAGAGATGCTGGAGCTTCACCCGGAGCTCGGAGCATCTGCCCTTTTCCGTGTGTCCAGGCACGCGTTGAGGAGCTGGAGGAGGAGCTGGAGGCCGAGCGAGCCGCCAGGGCCAAGGTGGAGAAGCAGCGGGCGGAGGTGTCGCGGGAGCTGGAGGAGCTGAGCGAGCGGCTGGAGGAGGCCGGCGGCACCACGGCCACGCAGCTGGAGCTGAACAAGAAGCGGGAGGCGGAGTTCCTGAAGCTGCGGCGGGACCTGGAGGAGGCCACGCTGCAGCACGAGGCCACGGCGGCCGCACTGAGGAAGAAACACGCCGACAGCGTGGCCGAGCTGGGCGAGCAGATCGACAGCCTGCAGCGCGTCAAGCAGAAGCTGGAGAAGGAGAAGAGCGAGATGAAGATGGAGATTGACGACCTGTCCTCCAACGTCGAGTACATCACCAAGGGCAAGGTGGGTGCTGGTTCTCTGCGCAGCTGGTCAGTCTCTCCTGTGGACGTCAGTGGAACCGGGTGCAGCGTGATCAGCACAGCCACGTCCATGGGAAGGTGTCTCAAATAGCTCTTCGCCATGGCCAGGTCCCTGTTTGACCCACAGCTTGTCCCTATGTCACTACAGGATGCTCTTCTTGTCCTGGTCACATCTGGAGGCTCTGGGGAGATATTTCCTGGAAGCCTGACTGCAGAGAGCCCCTGTTAGCTTAGCAGCAAGCTCTGGCAGGGCCTTGTGTGCCCATAGGATCCACTGAGCAGGGCAGGGAGTCCCAGGGTGGGAGAACGGTGCTCTGTGGCCAGAGCTGGGCTCAGCCAGGCTGTGCTCACTGCCTGCAGGCCAATGCTGAGAAGCTGTGCCGCACCTACGAGGACCAGCTGAGCGAGGCCAAGGGCAAAGTGGACGAGCTGCAGCGACAGCTGACGGACGTGAACGCCCAGCGGGGCCGGCTGCAGACCGAGAACGGTGCGTGGGGCACGAGCCGGGGGCACGCGGCTGCCTCGGGAATGCTCTGGCTCTGGGGTGCCCGGCTGGGGGAGTGGGGTTCAGCCAGGCAGTCTGTCCTCCTCCTCCCGTGGAGGGAGAAGCTGGCTGTGCCTCAGGAGGGATTCCTTGCTGGCATCCTTTGCCTTTAACTGGTTGCACCTCTGCCCGTGGCCCAGCTTGCCCTGGTGGGGATATAGCTGGGACGGCTGGAGGCCACAGGCTCTGGGGGAGTGTGGGCTAGTGCAGATTGCAGCCCTACAGCCCCAAGGGAGCTGTTTTGGCTCTGTTTGAACCCAGGGGAGCTTAGTCGGCTGCTGGAGGAGAAGGAGTCCTTCATCAACCAGCTGAGCCGTGGCAAGGTCTCGTTCACGCAGAACATTGAGGAGCTCAAGAGGCAGCTGGAGGAAGAGACCAAGGTGAGGTTTGAGGGCATAGCTGGTCTCTGAGTGACACTGGGGCAGTGGCCCAGACTCTTGGGCAGGGGAGTTGGGCCATACCCTGCACACAGGGCAGCTCTTCACCTGGGAAGAACAGAAGCTCCCTGCTGCTGCCAGTCCTGATGCCATGGCCTGTGTCTTGGAGCCTGGAGTCAGCTGCTGCTCTCCCTTTCTCAGAGCAAGAACGCCCTGGCCCACGCCCTGCAAGCCTCCCGGCACGACTGTGACCTGCTGCGGGAGCAGTACGAGGAGGAGGTGGAGGCCAAGAGCGAGCTCCAGAGGAACTTGTCCAAAGCCAATGCCGAGGTGGCCCAGTGGAGAACCAAGTACGAGACTGATGCCATCCAGAGGACGGAGGAGCTGGAGGAAGCCAAGTAAGTCCCACGTCGCGAGTCGGTTCCTTGCAGGTGGCAACTTTCCGTTCAGCAGCAGGGCTCTCCCAGCCCCAGGGCGGCGCAGCAGGCTCCTGCCTGGATTTGAGGCTGTGGGGCGGGGTGGCACTGGGGCAGGGAGCCCTCACCCCCGTGCCATCGGCAGGAAGAAGTTGGCCACCCGGCTGCAGGAGGCGGAGGAGGCCGTGGAGTCTGCCCACGCCAAGTGCGCCTCGCTTGAGAAGACCAAGCACCGGCTGCAAACTGAGATCGAGGACCTCTCGGTGGACCTGGAACGCGCCAACTCGGCCTGCGCTGCCCTGGACAAGAAGCAGCGCAACTTCGACAAGATCCTGGCCGAGTGGAAGCAGAAGTACGAGGAGACCCAGGTGGAGCTGGAGGCATCGCAGAAGGAGTCGCGCAGCCTGAGCACGGAGCTCTTCAAGCTCAAGAACGCCTACGAGGAGTCCCTGGACAACCTGGAGACCCTCAAGAGGGAGAACAAGAACCTGCAGGGTACGACTGGGCTCAGGCGCTCCCCTTGGGCTCTGCCCGGGCTCCTGCTCCTGCCCTGTCCTCAGACATGTGGGATTGGGTCCCTTGGTGGCCAGGAGTGGACCTTGCTGCTCAGCCCATCCCTTGGAGGGACGCAGCAGCCCTGCTGGGATGCCAGTGTGTGTCTTGCCCTCATGCTGGGGACACTGGGAGGACAGGCAGAGCCACTTGGCTCCTGTCCCCAGATGGCTCCTGTGCCCAAATGGAGCACGATTTGCTGCTGAGTGCCGTGGCTGTGGCATGGCCTTGGGGGTGTTGCTCTTGGACAAATGGGTCCTTAAACGCCTCTTCTGTGCTCTCTCCCAGACTGCGGAAATGTCCCCGAGCACAGCCTCGGCTGCTCTCCAAGGGGCTGGGGGACATCAGCTGAGCCTGGGCAGGGGAATGGGGATGTCACTTGCACAGGGCTGGCCCCACAAACTCCTTCCTGACCAAACTCCTCCTGTCCCTGGCAGAGGAAATTGCTGATCTGACTGACCAGATCAGTCTGGGCGGCAAAACCATCCATGAGCTGGAGAAGGTGAAGAAAATGCTGGAGAATGAGAAGAGCGATATCCAGGCAGCTCTGGAGGAGGCTGAGGTGAGTCCTTGTTTCCCACATGTTCCTGCTGCCCCCAGGAGCCACTGGCCCACCCTGCAGCTCTGGCCAGATGCTTCTGGGCGGGGTGACAGTCCTGAGCCAGGCTGTGGCCCCTGGGAATCCCATTCATGGGGGTCCTGCAACCGCTGCAGGCACTGGGGTGGCTCCACCTGCCCTGCCCCCCATAGCAATGGGCTGGGGGACAAGGCCAGGCTGGGGTGGGGGGCTGGAGAACTTCCCAGGAGCCACCTTCCCATGGCTGAGCTGTCTCTAGGGAGCCCTGGAGCACGAGGAGAGCAAGACCCTGCGCATCCAGCTGGAGCTGAACCAGATCAAGGCTGACATGGACAGGAAGCTGGCGGAGAAGGACGAGGAGTTTGAGAACCTGAGGTGTGTAGGGTGAGGGGACAGGCTGGGACATGGCTGCGGGGGCAGAGCTGGCACCGTGGCCCTGGCAGGGCCGCCCCAGGCCGGGTGTCCCCAGGGGCCGTGGCTGACGCGTGGCCTCTCCCGCAGGCGCAACCACCAGCGCGCCATGGACTCCATGCAGGCCTCGCTGGACGCAGAGGCCCGGGCCAAGAACGAGGCCGTGCGGCTGAGGAAGAAGATGGAGGGAGACCTGAACGAGATGGAGATCCAGCTGAACCACGCCAACCGCCAGGCCGCCGAGTTCCAGAAGCTGGGCCGCCAGCTCCAGGCCCAGATCAAGGTTGGGACAGACTCGGCACTGTCCCTGCTGCCAGCCCGGCTCCGTGCTGTCCCCGCTGACCCCACGCTGCCCCACAGGACCTGCAGATCGAGCTGGATGACACCCAGCGCCACAACGACGACCTGAAGGAGCAGGCGAGTGCCCTGGAGCGCCGCAACAACCTGCTGCTGGCGGAGGTGGAGGAGCTGCGGGCGGCCCTGGAGCAGGCGGAGAGGAGCAGGAAGCTGGCGGAGCAGGAGCTGCTGGACACCACCGAGAGGGTCACGCTGCTCCACTCCCAGGTGAGGCACTGCCAAGCCCTGAGTCTGCACTGGTGGGAGAGTCAGGAGCCTGTCCAGCAGTGGTGAATGACCAGCCCCGGTCACAGCGAACCCGCTCTGTGTGCAGAACACGGCTCTGATCAACCAAAAGAAGAAGCTGGAGGCAGACGTCTCCCAGCTGAGCAGCGAGGTGGAGGATGCGGTGCAGGAGTGTCGCAACGCTGAGGAGAAGGCAAAGAAGGCCATCACGGATGTAAGGGAGTGGTGGGGACTGTGCTGCGTGGCTGAGGAGAGTCTCACGACTTCTCCACTGAGCCCCTGGCCTGGCCTGGCCTTGTGGTGATGTCCCCCTGCTCTTGGCCTCGCAGGCTGCCATGATGGCAGAGGAGCTGAAGAAGGAGCAGGACACCAGCGCACACCTGGAGCGCATGAAGAAGAACATGGAGCAGACCATCAAGGACCTGCAGATGCGCCTGGACGAGGCAGAGCAGATTGCTCTCAAGGGGGGCAAGAAGCAGATCCAGAAGCTGGAGGCCAGGGTGAGAAAGCAGGGGCAGATCCCTGGCTCTGTCCTCCAGGAGCTGACTCCTGGGGCTGCCCAGTCTCTGTGGCACCAGACTGTGCCCCATCCCTCTGGGGCCGGGTGGTGCCTCTGGGGGACCAGGGGACAGTCCCCAAGGACCTGCCAGCCTGGGCCCAGCTCAGGGTGGTTTTGGCCTCTGCTGTGGCTTCTCTGAGCTGGGAAAGTGGCTTGGCCTCAGCTGGGCTGGTGCTGGTGCTCGGGAGCCAAGCGCTGAGCGGGCCTGTGCCCCCTGCAGGTGCGGGAGCTGGAGGGAGAGCTGGATGCAGAGCAGAAGAAGATGGCAGAGGCCCAGAAGGGCATTCGCAAGTACGAGCGCAGGATCAAGGAGCTGAGCTACCAGGTACAGCAGCTCTGGACACAGCTGCAGCCCCGGGCCAGCGGCACCTGGCACAACTCTCATTGTTTGGCCTCTTGTGGTACCCAACAACGCACCCCCGAGCCCAGCCCAGCCCGGGCTTGCTCTGGGCTCTGTGTGGGGAATGACAACAGCTGAACGGGTTTCTCTCTGTCACAACATCTGCTCTGCTCTGGGTCCTTCTGCCCATTTCCCAGCACCTCCTGAGCTGGGTGATGGGACACAAGGAGGGAGGCAAGGCACAGGTGCTGTGACATCGGGCTGGGGGCTTGGTTGCTGCTGTCTGTCCTGGCACCACTGGGACTCTCTGATAAAGGTGGGGGGCAGGTGAGAGGCTGCTGGGGTCTGACTAAGGGGGCCGGGGCACTTGCAGGCTGAGGAAGACCGGAAGAACCTGGCTCGGATGCAGGACCTGATTGACAAGCTGCAGAGCAAGGTCAAGAGCTACAAGCGCCAGTTTGAGGAGGCAGTAAGTGCCCATCGCTGCTCTGGGACGGGGCACAGGGCTGTCCCTCCCTGGGACTGCCTGCCACGGCTGCCAGGGGCCGTGAGGGCAATGTGGGGAGCTCGGAGCCACCTCTCCCCTCTCCCTGCCCAGGAGCAGCAGGCCAACTCCAACCTGGTGAAGTACCGCAAGGTGCAGCACGAGCTGGACGACGCCGAGGAACGCGCCGACATCGCCGAGACCCAGGTCAACAAACTGCGCGCCCGCACCAGGGACATCGTCAGCTCCAAGGTGGGCACTCCTGGATGGGAGTGTAGGGAGGTGGGCAGGGGGCTCCTGGCAGCCCTACAGCCAGGGGAATGACCACACAGCCACAGTCCCACGCTGCTGCTGGGAGCTGAAGGGTGGCTGATCACTCCCTGCCTCCAGATCCCAGCTCTCACCAAAGCCCTTTGGGGATTTCTTCCAGCATTAGGAGCCCGGCTGCCTGCCATGCCCTGTGCCAGCTGCTGCTGTAGGTTGGAGGCAAGTGGCTGCAACAGTCACTGTCAGCTTTGCACTGCATGAATAAACGTAGAGCTGCCAGGATTGGCTCTGTTGTGTCTGTCACAGGGTAACCTGGGCCTTGGGGAACATTTATCACAGGGAGGCACAGGCAGGAGAGAAGCCCGGTCCTTCATCTCCCATCTCTATGGTCCTGGCGTGGGATGGGTTGTGGGAAAAGAGCACTTTCCTGATCCCTCCCCCCAAAAAAACAGCTGCAGGGGACCAGAGCAGAGGCATGAGGCAGGACAGACCTCAGCCACTACTCCTGAGAGCAATAAAGCCCCCCACCACAGCCCTGGAGGGGGTTATGGCTTTGGCAAAGGCACTGCAAAGAAAGACATCTCCACTCATTTCTTTAAAATAGATTTCTTTAATAGTTTCCATTTAACGTTTATTTGCAGTTAGCAAATTGGCATTAATCAGGGCAGCACGAACCTCAGCAATCCAAGGGGACAGTGCATGGGGACTTCCAGAGGTATTTGTTAGTGCCCGGGATCCCACCTCCCTCCCCTCCCAGCACAGAGCCCGCTGCCACCTCCATGGGCCTGGTCCCTCTCACCATGAGGTTCCTGAAGCATCTGGCACGGACAGACATCCCACAGGAATGTGGCCCCAGCTGGGATTTGCCTGTGACCCTCTGTGCACTGGGGCAGAGCCTTTGCCCTGGAGCCCAGCACGCTCCACCCCTGCAGGAGCTGCCGGGGGGGTTGTTCCCTGTGCCCTTCTCTGCCGAATCAGCCCAAAAGCAAAGCCCAGCCTTGTGCTCCCAGGCCTGGGAGGACCCCCAGGGGTGATGTGAGCTCAGCTCAGCTTCCCCCAGGCCCACGGGCAAGGCCAGAGGCAGCTGGGCCCCAAACTGTCTTTAAAATACAGAGAGGGGAGTGAGACTGCAGGGTTATAGCAGCAATCAGTGGCTGCACCGATTAACTACACTAGGGAAAAGGCATCCCTTAACTGAAAAGCCTTTTAATTTGAAGCATTTATTTTAAGTGTACATCTATTACAGTTAAGAAGCAAAGATACACCAAAACCACAAATACCCAAGAACAAAAAAAGTACAGATGAGAAAGAAATGAGCTGAGGGGAGGGAGGGGCAGGGTGGGGGTGACCTGATGAGGGAACAGAGCTGAAGCTGCCATGGCAAGAAGCTCCCCAGGGTACCCTCACCCGAGCGGGATGCAGCTCCCAGGGAGGGACACCAGGATCCCCAGGAGCTCCTGCAAGGCTCCAGCTTTACGCACAAGCTCAGCAGCTCCAACCACCCTGTGAGCCCACAGCGGGACACCGAGGCGTGGGAGAAGAGAAAGGAGAAGGGAGATGTTAAGAGACAAGTCCTGCCCCCAGGGCTGGAGCCTCCTTCACTCCTCCAGCCCCAGCAGAGGGAGCCTCAGGGTGGGTTTCGTGCTGCTGGCAACAGCAAGAGATAAAAGGCTGCAGCTCTGCGAGGTCCTCACCCCTTCGGAGCCTGGACAGAGCTGAAGTCATCTCATCAAATAAATTAGAAAATGTTAAAAAAATTCAGATGCGTGTGTCAAAACTGGTTTTTTTTAGCTGTAGCTGCAAGACATGTTTTTGACTTAAATGTAGTGGCTTAACTGTAGTGTATCTCATTCCTGGGTATCTGAATGTGTCGGAGCAACGTGGTGTCGGTGAGCAGGCAGGGCATGGGCAGGTTTGGCAATCAGGGCTGCCAAAACCCAATTCCCCCTTTCCCAACATATCCTACAAAGTTACTTTCAACCAGGAGTGTTTATTCCCAGCATTTAACACATTCTGATTAAAACAGATCCAGGAAAAAACGGACAGCTCCAGTAAATATTGCACTTCAAGATTAATGTGTGTGTTGATATTAAGGACTGAAAGCAGAGACTGACATAAGACTTCCAGGCATAGCAGGTTAACACCAAGAGCAATGGTCCTGAAAAGGATTTTAAAACCAGATTAGTTACCCAAGAAGGGACAAGCCGCAAGTTTAAAAAATTAGTACATTTTAATGCTAGTGCTCCGTGAAAAAGCCAACCCCTGTTGCAATTCCACCACTGCTGCAATGTCTCTGTTCTCCAGCACCGTGAAATGCCTCCGGATGGGAAGGATCTGCAGGAAGGACAGCAGGAGCAGAGGTTCTCTCCTAATGCACAGATAGATTTAGTACCAAATGATCCAAAAGGAGATGGTAAAGAGGTGACTGGAGCTGGGGCTCTCAGGAATTAAAAGCACACACACGCACACACACTCATGCTCTAACCAACCCCAAAGCCCCGATTCCAAAGCCCAGCGGAAGAGTTACACCTGCAGCGAGTCCTCGTGGTGGCTTTGCACGTGGCTGGTGTCGGGGTCCCGCTCAGATTGGCTCCTTGGACCTCACACTTGGAGGGCGATTGCTGTGCTTTTCGACTTGCTCGTCCCGGCAGCCCTGAGAGAGCCACACCTCCATCGGCACATACAGAGAAACCCTCGTGTCAGCAAAACCCCTTCTGCCAGCCTCGCCGGACTGGGAGAGAGGAAAAAAATAATACAGGCTGGTTTTTGCAGGTGATTATTTTTTATCCCAGAACAACTGGAAGATACATCCCTGAATGTGCTGCCCAGAGAGCTGTCCGAGTCTCAGAGGTCAGAGCTGGGGGCCGGCAGGGTTGGGGTGGGACGACGCTCCGCGGCTCCGAGCTGCACACACACACTACACAGCGTAT
Source organism: Oriolus oriolus (assembly GCA_013400235.1). NCBI lineage: Eukaryota > Metazoa > Chordata > Aves > Passeriformes > Corvidae > Oriolus > Oriolus oriolus. The sequence continues at coordinate 84,692 of VXBT01009569.1, forward strand.
CCCTGAAAACCCCCGCGTGCGAGGGACCCTCCGAGCTGTCCGTCAGAAGCCGGAGGTGGGAATTACTCCTCGGAAAAGTCTCTGTCAATGTCCATGTACGCCTCGTCGATGTAGCTGACTATGGCACAGGGGGACGTCCGGTCCGGACTGAGCAGTATCGAAACAGTCTCTTTCCAGTAGGTAAAACTAATACAGGAGCTCTGTGGGCACAGACAACAGCGGGGTCAGTGAGGGCCACAGCACCAACAGGAGGATGAGACACCTCCCAAAGCTCAAAATCACCTCCTGTTCAGCCCGAGCTGCCCAGCCCCGCCGTGTGACCAACACTCTGGATTCCCTATTCTGCCCTCCCTCCCTCCCTGGGGCCTGCAGCAGAAGGGCTGGGTGTTGAACAGCTACAATCTCTACAACCAGCTTCCCACTCGCCAGCTCCAGACAAGGACTCCCAGCGCCTCTGGCAGCTGCTAAGAGCAGCACAGGGTGACCCCAGCCTGCCTGCCTGGTCAGTACACCCTTAATCCCAAACCTCCTCTTTGCTGTCCACTCCAAACACAAACTGGGACCCTGTGGTGCCGCAGATAAGCCAATGATGGAAGCAGCTCCCACTCCTGAGATGACACAAAAACCAACAACCCCCCCCTGCTCACACCCCTCCTGCATTATTCCCTCAAAGCCAAAAGGCCACTCCAGCAGCCCAACACCAGACCATGTGTCACCCACATAACTGGGTAATTGGTTATTTCTACCCACTAGTGGGACAAACCAGCTCTGACACAGAAACCTGCAGGCTGCTCCCTTGGCTTCCAGCACCTACATCAGACACTTTTCCTGCACTGTTTGCCACTCCAGGAAGAGGGAACAGTCTGGCTAAGGTGCTAACTAGTCTGGGAGCTGGATTCTGCCCTGCCTCCCCCTCCCTGGCCATCCTGCCAGCCCTGCCTCTCCACCCCGCTCACCACTGGCAAGTCCCACTTCTGTGTGCCAGAGCCAAGACCTCAGGCTCTGTTTACAGGGAAACCCAGCGCGTGCCTTGTGGCAGCCTGACTGGGAGAAGCTGTGCAAAGCACCACTGGGGACAGACCTTCCTCCTTTCTTTCCCTCCCAACCTCCCGCTCCCCATTTTTGCCAGCGGACTGGCAGACAGGTGTTGCTGTGACTGACTCCCATCATGGGAAGAGGGTCACATACATTTTCTAAGCAGGTGCTGTCTTTATCCTTGTTGAGGTAATGCTGCTGCCAGAATCGCAGGAGACTGTGGAAGTTGTTCAGGATGAAGCCAGGGTATTTTTCCGTGTATTCCATCTGTTGCAAGGTGCGCAGATAAAAAGGGAGCTTTTCTTTCCTTCGGGCCAGCATTAGGATAACTAAACTTGTGTTCAAACAACTGACATTTTCCTGGAAGTAAAAATGACACAGCAAAAAAAATCTAAATACCAAGATAACCTGTTGTGTACATGTCCTTGTAAGACAAGCCTGTGGAAAGCACACAGTGGAGGTGTTCCTGCACGCAGCAAGGAAAAAGGGACGTGGGTGTCCTCCAGGGAAACCAGGCCCCTCCCTGCTCCCAGCCCTGCTCACCATTCCAGTCCCAGTAAGGCAACTGCAAAGTCACTGCCAGCTCTTTACCTGTGTAAGTGTCTGTACATGGATAATATTAATGAGACGGAAGAGGAAGGACATCCTCATGGACATCTGGGACATGTAGGACAACAGGCGGCACTCGGACAGGACTTCTGCAACTGCAGCAAGAGGAGAAACACCATCACCAGCTGCTGAAGGCTCAGACACGCTGATCCAGGGCAGTAAGAACTGGTGCTCAAACTTTTAGGGTGGCATTTCCTTGTCTAACCCCCAAACTGTCAAAGCCCAGATTTAAATTAACCATTATCACCCCTGAACACCCCCCAGTCCCACCCCATTGCTCCCTGTTCACCTTTAGCATCAGACTGATTCTCAAACCGGTCCAGGGACAGCGTGATGCAGCGAACGAGCATGTTTGAGTCCACCAGAGAGCTGTTGATCTGATTTAAAAATATCTGGAACTGAACAGAAACACTTATTAGTGTTGAATTTAAATTTATATATATTAATACTCAGGGTCATTACCTTTTTGTCATCTCTAACAAGTGTAAAGAGGGGACATCACCCATGACCCTGCCTCATCCAGCCCAAGCCAACACTGGCACTGAGGGCTGACCACAAGATCCCTTAAAAACACTATGGAATGGAAAAATGCCATCTTGGCATCCCTAAAATCTCTTTTGAAGCTGTGTCACTCCAGTGGAAGTGAGATTTCATACACTACTTGTTTTGAAAGAGGGATAATTCCTGCAGCTCCATGTTTTCCCACACTGATTTTGTGCAAGCAGACAGTGCTAGGGAGGGATACAGAGAGGGAGTCACACAGAATGAGAACTAAACCCAGCTACAGATCAATAAACAGGAAGCAAACAGGAAATATAAAGACATTCTCTAGCATGTGTGAGTTCATTTACTAGAAACAAAAACCCAAGTTAAATACTTATTTTTAAATAAAAATACATTTATACACCCATTCTCCAAGGTCTGACACACCTAAGAGCAATGAGAGAAACATTGCAGTAACAAAAGTAGGAGGATGAGCCCATTCAGAACCTACCCACCAGCTGATGTTTTATGTACAAAGTGCACAAGAGCACGAAACCACTTTGCTGTAAATTCTTGATTTACATGTGCAACTCAATTTCACAGTAATTACCTAAGCTGTGACTTCTTAAAATGTCTCTAAGTTCAAATAAGATCAGATATCTATGCCTGTTTGCAGTATCAAGTATTCTAAGCCATATTAATGAAGGACTTCCCAGTGCAAGCTCCAGTAAAAGACTTTTTGGAGCTGTCTCAATGTCCACAGCTATCACTTAACCCCAAATCTGGCGACTTCACAGGAAATGTTCTGCCACCCCTGAGGCTGATCACGGAACAGGGCAATGTCTGCTCACCAGCTCAGCACTCACTGACTCAGGACAGATGGAGCACTGCTGAAAACACTGAGGGACTTTGGCAACTCATCCCTTCATGTTTATTGTGCCCCAAGCTCTAACACCACACCAAAAACAAATGAATCTGAGTTCTACTGCTACATCTGGTTATGAAAGGGTGTCATTTGAGCCACAGTGGGCAGCTTTTACAAATATTTACCTTCTCATCTGTGTTGATGTACTTGTTGAACCTCTTGAATGCATCAATATTGAATTTCATCAGCTCTCCCAGAAGGTCAAAGTAACTCTGAAGCACATCCCGTGACTTGCACTCACTATCAACAATGCAGTACAGAATATGCTGGCAGGGGAGGAAAACAGGTTATTGCCACAGCTTCACCCAAGCCAGCAGCACAACACAGACTCCGATTTCATCAATATTCAAAGCATTTATCTGCAGGTTTTTGGGTGACTGAATGTCACAACACAGAACTAAAAACAACAATTCAGATGAGTCTCCTGTTAAAATAACTTCCCAGTGATGCGGGTTATACAAATGGCCACAAGCAGAATTCACAGGTATTTTTTAAAAGTGTTCCCAGTATTTGTCATAGTTACACAGGAATAAGGGACAGTTTTTCATTTATTATTATTATTATTGTTGCATCTATTGTGATTTCTCCAGCTAATCGTGGTCCTGACTTATCTCCCTTAGTATTTATTCCCCCACTATCAAACAGGGGCAGCTTGAGTGGCCTTAATTTCCTCGCTGAGTTTTAAACCCACCATAATATTTAACAGTGCATTTTTATCCACTTTTGGATTCACTGCAGATAAATCCTACTTGATTGCCATGGAGGATACCTGACACAAACTTATTTACCTCCAGGAGTCCTCTCTTGAGCAGGAACATCTGGTCTGCATAGGAGGTGGTGCCTCGCAGAAAACTTTCAACTGCCCTTGCTTGCCAAAACCTGAGAAACAGAAGAAAGGAGGTGTCAGTTTTGAAGCAAGGGAAGTACTTGATCACAACTCTAATTTAAATCCAGTTTCCTAATCTGTTTCATTCCAGTCTGAAGCTGGAATCAGACCTGTTGATCCTGCAGAAAATCACTGGCTGTGATTTCTTCTCACCTGCACTGCCACCACAGCACAGCAAAGCCAGACCTTTCCACAGCTTGTTCTCAAACATTCTCAGCTGCTCGAAGCTGGATGAAACCAAAGCTACATCCCAGGGGTCTCAAACTGCTCATCAGAGGCAAAGTGAACCTACCTGAAGGAGGATTCTGCTGGTTCCTTCTTCATGACCTGAAGCAGTCTGGTCAACAAACCTCTCTTCCCATCACAGACAAGACTCCTGCAGCAGGTGGAGAAATGACAGCGTGAGTGGAAGGGCTGGGTAAGCACTGAACACTGAATCCAGTCACTGCTCCAGAGCTTTTGATGATCAAAATCTCAGTATTAAAGTACACAGTACAAATACTGTGCTAGTTCTACCAGCAGAAGAATTCTCCTCACTGCCCTTGGTAAGTATCTGCAGTACCTGCAACATGACTCCCAAGTAAATCCAGAAGAAAAATTTTCTCTCAAAATTTTAATGATTTCAGAAATAGCCATTCACACCTTGTGGGAATCAAGAGATAAGAAAAAAAAATACTACATTTGAGCTTAGGAATGAAAGAAACCCCTTTTTTCCCCCCTCAAAAAATGTAAAGGAAATTCTAAATTCCATTTAGGAGGCAAAGCAGAGTATGGAAAGCTGGATGCTACACGAGGTTGTAGTAAAAGCATAGAGGCTGTACAACTGCAATACTACTTGTATTAAACAGCACCTTCAGTGGAGTATCTACCTGCATCAAACTCAGGCAGAATTAATGCCCTGATCTCATATATCAGGAAAAGCAACATGAAAACTAAATGCTAAGGGTGCAAAAAAACCCCCAAGTTCTTCCCAATTAGACACAGTATTATGATAATAATTGTAATCTTGAAATCCTCTTACAGATTCCCTTTTGGAGTGAGGTAAATCTGCTCTGTGCAGGCCAAGTCCCTGCTGATACCCTGGGTGTATTCTGCCAAACTAAATTCTGCAAACAATGTTCCATCTGCTGAGGTTTATACACCAGAATTGTGTATTAAAGAGCTTATTAGATCAAAATAGTCCATCTAACAGATACGCAAATGTAACACTAGAGATTCTGTAAGTGGTTTAACATGTTAATCTAATTTAGCTTATTCTGGTTATTAGCTGCTCTTAAAATACTCTGAGCAGACTTGGATGTGTTCAAGCAGCCTGGAAATGGACATTATGTGTGCACAGACTTCTCCTGAATGCCAGAACTAAGATTTACTAGCAGGAACAATTCATGATTTGAGGGATCACAGTTTCCTTTCCAGGTCTGTCTGCAATGGCTGATGTGAGGAAGGCCAGACAGGCAGAGGCAGCACATCACAGTGAAGTCTGAGCCATAAACTCAAACCCCTCATTTTAGGGGTTTTAAAAGTTGCTTTTGTTTTTAAAGCACCTTACTCTGAGCATGAGCACACCTGAGATTTGCTAATGACCATCAACATCCCACAAACCTGGACACTTCCCACTGAAAGGAGTCACTGAAATGGAAGTGTGGTGGACAGACCGAGCTCAAACAAAACAGGTGATGTCAAACTTCCAGTCTAAGCGCTTCCAAAACTCTTCAACTGCCGACCTACACCCCCAACCCCCTCTCACCTGTCAGTGTTGACAACTGCATCCACCTCAGGGATGTTGGCTTTATGGGAGATTGCGCTCAGCTCGTTCAGCTCCTGGCTGTTCAAAAGGAGATACTTGTTCCTAAAGCAACACAGTGGGAAAGGAGGGGAGAAAACCAGGATGAATTCAAGAGGCAAAACAGCAATTGCATGAAAAGCAGAGCCACAGGCCTGCAAGGGGGGCAGGACTGGGCAAGCTGCTTTCTCCTGGCTGCTCTTCACAGTGTTCACACTCTGCTCCCTCCACCAGGCCACTCAGCTGCTGCTTGGGGAAACCTCCAAAATTTACCAAATGCCACTTCCAGCACTGACCAGCTTTGAGATGATGGTTGTTTGCTGACTTGTTTGGGATCTTATCGTTTGTAAATACTTTCTTCTGGATAACAATCATTTTTTTTAAATCTCAGCAACATTTTGCTGACTTTCAGAGCAAAATAAATATTAAATAGCAAACTTTTTCACAGCTTCTTGAACTTTTTCTCTACCCTAGAGTGATTGCTCTTTTTAAGTAATAAATCTCAGATAGAAAGCAGAAACTGCAAAGAAGGGCTCAGTCATCCTGGTATTTTATTATCTGAACAAACTTTACCCTGGAAATATTTAAAAACATCAGGAAATGTAAAGATCCAAATAAAAATGGACATAAACCCCAGGAATGTAGATTAATTCTTTATCAAATACTGAACTTTTAATAGTGAAAATAAATTACTTTGCCTGTAAAGTGACCTAAATGCAGAACAAGTCTGCCAGAGTACAAATGTAGTCCAGGGGCTCCCTTTGCCAGACGCCCTGACCAATGCCAGTGTGCTCCCTTAGAGTCCTTCTGCTTCCAAGTGCTCAAAATCAGGCAGCAAAGACTTCTCTTCAGGAAAGCTCAGGGAGCAGAGGATGCAGTGATGAGTGTGAGCTTCCTTCTTGCTTCCAACACTGTCATCCAGATTAGTGCCCACTGAGCCTCTCATGTAAAGCTCTCTTTGATGTGGATTAAACAGGTTTCTGCAGTGAGAACAGAGCCTTTGTCTCCCTGCAATAAACAGCTCTGCACGTTTGGTTTGGACACAATTTCACTGAATTAATATCAGCATTACAAGTACTTTGCTCTCATCTTGTCCTCAGTTAACTCAGCTTATCTGTGATTTCATAGAAGGTTCATGTAATTATTTTAAACCCCAACCAGATTCCACACATTCCACTTGCTCAAATGTTACAGCTGGGAGCTGTTTTCTGCTCAGACAAGCCTGAGATCTTTGCAGCAGCCACTTAAGCAGTAACATCATCTGAGGAGATTTTATTGGAAAACCTGGAGTGATTCCCAGGCAAACAATGTCTTGCATGAAGGATTTACAACAGGTCAGCATTCTCCCCTTGTCTATGTCCAGCAGCTCCCCATTCTCAAAGCTAATATGCCACAATGAAAAAGGCTGATATTTGAAATCTATCCAACAGGACTAAAAACCTGCACAGAAATATTAGCCTGGCCCTAGGAACGAGCAGCACCTCAAGTGCAACATGCCCCTACCACAGGTGTTTGTAAGGAAGTGGACACCATCTCCCAGGACTGAATCAGAGCAACAGGACACTGATGGAATGCAGGCTGCAATTCCACAAGGCACAATAAACACCTTTGCACCAGCAGCACAGCATTAAAAAAAAAACCCCAAGCAAACAGCATCACTCCTCCAACCACTCCAGCAGACCCAAGGTTCCTAAGGAAGCCTTTTGAAGGCAGACAGAAGCTTTCTTCCCATTTCCCTGGCTCACTGTCAGCTCTCGGGGAGAAGGCAAAAAAAAGAGGAGAGCTGCCTCCTCATTCCTTCAGCCAGAAAGTGTTAACTCAGCCTGTACATGTTTCAGCTCATTTCAACATGAGACAAAATGGGCTGTGTTTAACCACCACCAGACATATTCAGACATGCCCGCTGCAGAGCAAATTCTTAGGCTGTTTCAGCAAGAGCTGAAAGGCACATGAAGTTTAGGGACAGTACAACATTCCCTTCATGTGGAGCCTGCCCAGTACTCAGGACACCTGGAACCACTGATGCCTTAGGTTTCAACTCTTATATTTTTCAAACTCTGCGTTCCCAGTGTGTGGCTCTGAGCTGCCTTGCAGCCTGNTTTAATTGGCCAATTTATGCTGATCTGCAAATGGCCCAAACCTGTAACAGTGTGAAGAACTCGTGACTCGGGGTCCATCTCGGGTGCAGCCTTTGGCCTGCCCAGGGTGTGCCTCTGAAGGCCTTTCCAATAAATATCCACCTTTATTCCCTTACTCCTGGCTGGTCTCTGTTTCCAGGTTGGCCCCTTTAGGCATCACCACAACCAGGCAAACACCACCAAGCCACAGACCACACAGCTTCTCATACTCACTCATGGTGATCACTGAAGCTCTGAAGAAGCCTCAAGAATTGTATCTTTAAAGTAATATCCTAAAAAGAGACAAGAAAGGTAAAAAAAAAAAAAAAGTATTGCTTTAGTATTTTTGGCTATCATTAGCTACCAAGCTGACATGAAAGAGCTGAATGGAAAACCTTTCCAAATCAAATGCCTTTGGACAGCAGAGCAAGTGACTTGCATAAATGGAGAAGGCTGCACTTCTCAAAATAGAGGTGGAAACTGCCTCCAAACCTATGCACACAACAGGTAGTATTTTCTTTTCACTGCAATGGCAAAAAAGCTTGTAATTGTACTGATCAAGTCAGAATGTCTAGGTTTGGAAGGAAAAAAAATAGAGAGTCCAACACAAAACCCAAACCCCCCTAGACCTGACTGTGGCACAATTTGTACTCTGTGTCTCTCTTAGGCAGCATTTCTTTCAATTTTGGTTGTCTTCTACCTCTGGCCTCCAAGGTCCAGAAATTTACTCCTTTCCCAGTTCCCAAACTAGGAGAGAGGGGAGAGGCTAAATTGGCCCTGCTAAATTGCTAGCACGAGCCAAGGACAGACTTCAGTGAAAACAGTAATTCCTCAAAACCTGGCTGCTACCACATCTCAAGTCACTGATTACACAAACACCCAGTCGCTCAGCACAGCTCCTCAGGACTGTATGACAGGATAAAAACCCAACACAGAATTCCAGAAGTTCCTCACCGGGCTGCAGTCACAATTCTGGTTGTGTCCGTGCAGAACCAGGGCTGAGGCCGAGTGCTTCCTCCAGATGAGTTTGTCAAACAGGTTATTGAGGCCAGGAATGAGCCTGAACTCCGCTATCATTTTATGAACCTGGGGAACAAGAGAGGTACAAACACGTCTGCTTCAGCCTCAAACACAGATTTAATGTAGTTTGGAAACAGATGGGCACAATGGTGTCCTGCTCTGACAAAAAGATGTGAATTCTTGTCTCCAACAGCAAGTGTTTGTGTTAACACACTAACCACAGTGTGCTGCAGTGTGCCTCTTAGAGGCAAGGGTTTCTGTTACATCAAAGCCCCCCAAAAAGGGCAGACAACCAGAATTTTCCATCTACCCTGAATCGTGGTTGGCCTAATCTTGCTGCAGTGCCTCTCCCATCAAATCCATTGGACCCCTGACCTGTAGGTCTCTCACTTCTGTAATCCTATGGGACGATAGCCTCTGAAATCCCACCCAACCTATCTGTTAAATAGCCCCGTTCCCAAAGCCACAGGCTCTTTTGTTTCTTCCCCCTGGGGTGAGTGTTTTTGTTAGTATCTGCCTCAGGTGCTTTTTGTTTATTATTTTCATGTTATTAAATCCTTTTTATTTTGGAAGCAAGCGATCTAGCCTGTCTCTCGTAAGACACAGCCTCCTTGCTCACTACAAAAATCCACCTTCGAGGTTATTACAGTAACTCAGCTGGAAGTCAGATCTTCCCAGGCAAAACCAGCAGAGTTTATAATTGTAATAACAGTGCAGCAGCTTCCATTTGGTGGACATGGACAGAAAACAGACATTTTGGGATAAAGCTCTTCACCAGTGCTTCAGTTAACCACTGTTGTCTCTGGAAGCAGCTTTGAGCATCAGGACAACACTTCCAGCACACTGAAAATGCATCCACACCAAACAGCTGAGCTGGGGGTATTCTGCTGCCACTCATTCCTTGAGTGTCCTTTCCCTTTCCAGGCACACATCTGGAGCTCAGGACAACAAAACCCATCAATATTGGTTTTGTTCAGGTGACCTGGGCAGGAATCCTGAGCAGAGTCCAGCAGTAACACAACCACACCACACTGCTCCTGCAGGTTAAAAGGAAGCTGAACTTTAGAGGAAAAAAAAAAGCCAAACTGCTTAGGTTTATTCATCAGTCTGCTCGGTACATCTTTTTTATTCATATAAAACAGCTAATAATTTTGATGAGAACAGCTGTTCAATACCTTCAAGTCCAAGCTGGGATACTTTTGATGTAAGGAATTTGGAAGAGGAGGACTAAGGGAAATACAAAGTGGGACTCTTACCAGCCATAGGCCTAGGACAAGCATTATTCCTTGAGATGTGGTTGCAAATGAAAACCACATGACTGGAATGTCCAACATGCTGCAAAAATTAAATGCCCAGGTAATGGACATGGTCCTTAAAAGTCAACAAACAAAATCACTTAAAGGCTGTCCCAAGATACAGAACTGTAACCAGCAGCATTTCAAGCACATCAGTCTACTTTGTTCTATTTACTCAAATACCTGAATGAATCAAAATATCTGAAGCTGATGCTCTTTTACAGTTTTAGTTCTAGTTTGCAGCACAGCTGATGGCTTTTTGCACTCCTCTCGGCTGTAGCCACCAGCCATCCCATCTTTATGGCAATCACATTCCTGTTGCTGGACATCTCAGATATCACACCTGAGGAAGCATCCAGCTCCTTCCCATGCTGCCCTGATAGACTGCTGAGCTTGGAGTCCTCTGGTGTTCCATTATTTTAAAACACTCTTGGACACTTTGGTTCAGTCACAAAAGCAGCTCTGAGGAATCTCTCTGAACAAAGTGCTCCCTGTAGTGCCCCCGTCCCTCCATGGCACAGGCACAACAGGAGGAAGCCAAGCGTGTGAGCTGCCTGCAAGAGCCTCAACCCTCACTAAAGGAAGAGCTTCTACACTCACAGTTTTAACTCCTGAATCTGCTCCTTTCCAAATGACTCAGATTTCAAATGTGTGCAGTTCAGTTTGCTCAGCTCTGAAGCTCTCACCTGACAGAGCTCCTCAGTCATGTCACTGCCTTTGTATCACTCGCTCTCCCAGACCCCAAACTCATTACAATTCCTCTGCCTGAGGATGCCAAGACAATCCCTGCTCTATATTCGCCCTTCAAATTACTTTGGCTTTTTCCTGCTGCCTTCCAGCTTCACAGCAATTGCTCTGTTGCTTTCTCAGCACTAAAACTGTCTCTGCTAAGCTGAGTTTCTGTGTGTACAGTGTGGCACCCTACAGTAGGAGCAAGGCAATCAGCTGATAGCTCTTCACCACAACACAGACATGCAAGACAGCCTAGAAAAATACGTAAGGAGAGTAATTTAGGGTGTGCCCATAATGAGAAGGCAGCAAAGGCCCAGATCTGCAGAGAAACACCACTTATCTCCAAGGGTGAGATCATCCCTAACGTGGCAGCCGGAGGAGCCAAGTCACTGCTACCACAGTTATCAATTTATGCAAATTAGCCAGCAATCAAATTTAAACCAATGATTCAGAATAAAAATTTGGGGACAGGTGGAGTTTAGGAGGCTGCACCTCGCTTCAAGCAAACACCAGACCATGATGTCAACTGTTACAGTGGACTGAAGCAGGTTTGTGATGCCCTTAATAAAATTCTATGCAAAATGAATCCAATCTAAAACCAGCAAGTCCTTTGGCTGCTCAGACTGGCACCACAGATCGTGTGCTTTTATTCCTTCACAGCAAAGAGAGACCAAAAAGCAGCTGAAATGCTTGTCTGAGTGTGCTATTGCAGACACTGCTGTGCCTGCATTCCAGAGCTTCCCACGGAGAACAGCTCAGCTCCAGCCCTCCGACTCCCTGGCTCTCAGGAAGGGCAGTGGATTCACATCTGCCACACAAGTCTTATGCACATTAAAGAATGAAGGATGTATCGTGTTTCAAACGCAGAAGATTTCATAAGACAAAAACAAAAAAACAAACAAAACCAACCAAATAAGAAAAACCCCAAAAAAACCCAACCAACAAAACAGAACAAAAAAACCCCAAAACAAAACAGAAACAACCCCCCAAAAAACAAACGAACAAAAAACCCAAACAAAAATCCTGGCTCTGGACAAGAAGTGTTTGGGAATGCAGTAACTCAAATCCTTCAAGAATTCAAATCCAGTCCTGAATGAGTCCTTGGAAGAAGTGAACTGCAGGCCAGCTTTATCCTTACTCTCCCCATCTGCACGGGGGCAGAAATAGCAGATGAAGGATAAAGAGCCGTTTTCCCAGGAAATTGAAACGTAAATTCAAAGTTAACTGTTTCATAAGCAGTTTTTTTGCCTTGTCACAATTGACAGGAACGCACCAGAAGTGACCCAGGGAGGGAAGGAATCCAGCACCTCCAGCAGCAGCAGGATGAGTGCAGGCTGCAGGCAGTTCCTGCAGTATCTACAAAACTGCATTCTTGTGGGGCACTCAGGCAGGGATGAATTATCTGCCTTGATACAAGGGAAAAAGAAGTCCTTCTAAGAGATCCCTGTTCTGGTAGTTTCAGTTATGTTTTGGGCTTTGTTTACATTTTATTTCACGCCTAACAGAAACAGAACTTCTAAAAGGAATGACAACATGATTAGGAGTTGTTTATGGTAGTGACTGTGGTTTCTGCAAGAATTGCTGGTTCTCTCTGCTTCCTCTCATGCAGAATCTGTTTCTTTTAATGCCAAGTGTCTATTTAGAATCACAAAATCCAGGATGGTTTGGGCTGGAAGGGATCTTAAAGCCCATCTCACTCCCCTGCCATGGGCAGGGACACCTTCCACCAGACCAGGTTGCTCCAAGTCCCAGCCTTGAACACTTCCAGGGATGAGAAGCCCACAAGCTCTGCTGTATGTTCAGAGTGAACAGGTCAGTTATGTTTGGGACTGAACTACAACTCCACTTGTATTCAGATTAAGAGATTTAGGAGATTGCCCTGGGGAGTGTTTGTGACTGACACACTGAGAGGTTAATACTCAAAATAAATGTGCTCAAGCTCCTGCCCCACAACACAGCCTCTCTTGCCTAATACAACAGCCCTCCAATAACTCACACCAGTTTGGCTCTCCCAGTGTCCAGGACATCTGAATGCTCCTGCCATCCCAAGGTGCTCTGCTGAGCTGAGCAGACTGCCAAAGCTGGAAACCTGTCAAAACTGCAACAAGGACTGCTTTGCTTTTCCCTTCCCAACCTGCTTTTGACCCTTTTAAACCAAACCACAGCTGAGTTGCAGTGACTGGTTCTTCATAAGCCTGTGTGTAGGGAACAATTTTTTTTTTTCATTTCAAAAGGAAGAAAGGCAGTGGAACAGAGGAGTGGGATTTCCAGGCAGTGACCAGTGCAGACAGGACTGAAGTGCATCTTCCCAGCTGCGAGTTTGACAGCACGCTCACACTTTGCCAAGTCATGGCAATACGCTGCAAAAATCATCCAGAGGGTTTCCAGAAGCGAAAGCAGCCAAAGAAGGGTAAGGCCTGAAGGGGCTCCATCCAAACTGGTCACCAGAGCACCAGGAGGGGGGAGAACACTTGACTGCAGCTCCTGCAGCATCCAGGTACACCCACACACTTCCTCCCACAGGAAACATCCTCCTGCATCCCTCCTGCACCAGAGCAGAGGCTCTGCAGAGCACAGCGTGTGCCCAGCCCTGCCCTCGTGGCTCCCAGTGAAACAGTGCCAGTTTTCTGGGCAGGGCTGCCAGGATGGGATTGCCCAGCTTTGTACCTCGAGCTCTGCCCTGGTGTTTCAGTGCCCATGAGCTCATTCACGAGCACTCAGGTTTAAAGAGACACCAGCTGTGAGTGTGACCATCCTTTGGGGCTCACCTGATTCCTCTGCCTGCCCATGAGCAGCACGCAGAGAACATACAGCACCTCCAGCTTGTACATGATCTCGTGCATGATCTTCATGGACTGGGGCAGCTGTGTCCTTGTGGAGGTGTTGGCCAGTCCACTCTCATCTGAAGACTCTGAAAAAGATGGCAAAGCTTTCAAGGATTTGTTACAGTTGTTACTTTTATATGGAACACTGCAGATGCAGGAGCAGCACATCTGCTGGAATTTTCTTCTCAAAAACAGTCATGTACAGCAAATAACCGATTTGAATTACATGCTAGAGAACAAATATAGCTGAAAATTCAGAGGAGATAAAATAAGATTTTTAAAATTGTTTTTCCATAATGAACTAAATGGCAGCATGTCCCTAAAATAGGCTCACCTAAATGAATTAATAGACTACTGCACCAGGGCATGGCAGAAAAGGTAATAGAAGCAGATGGGAGTTTATCAGAAGCACTTACTATTAAATCTACTTTCATTTCATACCTCAGTACCAGTATATTTAGGCCATGGTTAAATAAATTTCATAACGTTATAAGGAGTTACCCTGCTAAGAGCAGAAACAGGAGTACTAAGTGCATTTGAGTTCTACCAGACATACATTGCATTTTTGTCACACCAAAGGGTGAAGAAACAAACCACATGCATGCTTCAAAACATTTTCCTAAAGTTGTATTAACACCTCCATTGGAACAATTATTTTTTTTCCTATGAACTGCTTTAATTTAGCTGGAACTACCCTTCCTTTTTAAAGAAGGGACCACTTGCTTGGTGGGAAGCATTTGAACCCAAAGTCATCAGCCAGTTTTAGAGTAAAATGTGGTGAAGCCCCTTACCTCAGGAGAGTCACTTTAATCACTCCAGAGGAGGTTAGGACTGAGGATGCACAGCATTTCAGTGTTAGCTAGGCATGCAAAGGGCACACACTGCTGTAGGATCTCTCCTTTTGCTAATTTTAATTCATTAAAAAAATCAGTGCTACATGAGAACACAACGGGAGTCAGACCTAAATGCTGATATGTGAGTCCTCCACACAAGAAAAGGGGGATCTGGACCAGATGAAAGGAAAAGCAATGCGGAGCAAACCCTGAGGAAGGTTAAGACACGCATCAGCTGCTGGTGGGTGGAGCAATGCAAGCCAGGTACCTGTACTGCTCTGCTCTGCCTCTTCATTTGCCACTCTCATCAGTGCATCCAGCACCAGAGCGTTGTCCAGCCAGGTGTACCACTCCTCCAGCTCCTGCAGGAAGCTGGAGGTCCCTGTTGTCTCAGACACCTTCCGCGTGGCCAGTTTGCACAATCGCTCGATGAAGCCTGGAATATTCAGAAGTGTAGCTGGGGAAAAAAAAAAAAAAAAAGGAGAAATAATTTTATTACAATTTAAGATCACCACAAGGTACCCAGAACATCTACTTTAGAAATACAAAAGTGTATGGTTAAAAAGATCTGGTTAAAAAGATCCGAAGATGGAACAATTCAGTGCATTCCTGATAAGGACTGGAAGAAAGCATCCACACCCTGGGAATAATTCAGTGTTGTTCTCCAGTCATATCAAGGAACTGATCTGGCTGAAAATTAAGTTGGCAGAAATAAAGCAGCAGCCCCTGGAAGGGGCAGCTCCACCTCCCCTTTCCTCCTTTTTCCCTCCTGTGGTGTTGGTCTGTAGTAACTGAACTGGCTCCCTGCAGCAGCTGGGAGGAAAGCTGTCAGCTTTTCAAGTACTAGGTTCCTGCATTGGTTCCTCATGGAGCAAAACAGATGCAGAACACACCACAGCAGCCCCAAGTGTGAGGGTTTGAACTGTGGAACTGCACCCTTAGAAAGAGCAGTGCAAGGAGAGAAGTCAGTGCTCTGCAAAATGTTTGGGGAGGTGCATTTTGCCCTCAAGAGTAACTTAACTGCAGGACCTGTTTATTAAAGATATATGGCTAAAGCTTCACTTCACGCTTGCAGGGGCAAGGAAAAAAGGACAAAGAATTTGGCCACGAACATTACATGAAAGAGTTTCTTCTCTGCAAGTATAAGCTCCCCGATAAAAATTTTAAAATAGAATATACTGTACAGCCTTAGAATCAGCCTCTGATTGTGCCCATAAAAAATGATTAGCTAAACATTTGCTTGGCATGGGCCTATGCAAATATCTGCTTCAGAAGCCCAGAAGCTTTTCAGCACAATAACAGCTGAAACCAGCAGATTCTATATTTGATGGCACTTCAACTTTTTCAATTCCTACTCATCCTTCTAGGCAAGACTTCTGCACCTGAGAAGTACTCAGCAAAATCAGGAAAGCTGCCCTGTGCCCAAAGTTAAGGCTGAGATCAGACCCACAGATTTCCAAGGCTGGTTTGGTAACACTGGGCAACATAATTAATATTAAACACACTTTTTGATAAAGACAGACATCCTGTTCAGGACAACATCAGATAAAATCAGAGAAGGAACTGCTCCAACAGCAAGCACACTGCAGGCAGTTTTAGTTCAGGAATTCATATTTTATGGAGGACGCAAAATTACTGAGAGCTGCTAATGGGAAGTCCATGGATGTGGCTGAGGCACAGAAAACAAATCCAATTATTTTAAGCCACTCAGTTCATCAAAGTGCGCTGAAATGACAGAAATTAACCTACCTAATTAGCAACACCACATGAAACCAAAAGCTACCAAGTTTCATTAACAGGAAAGATTGTTTCCAGGAAACTATCTAAGGGGAGTGAATAAAGAAAAATGCTTTGTAAGACACAACGCTTCCAGTATCCTCCAGAAACATAACACTATGTGACATCAAGAGAGGAAAACTTTATACATTGCTGAGATTATTCTGACTTGTTCACAGCATAACAATTACCTTGATTAATTTCAGCTCGGGAAGGGCCCAAATTTTTTTTCTGCTGGGCATTTTTGGCCAGAAGTGTGTGCTTGTCATCACTGCCCGTGTCAAGCTCCGAGATGGTGACAGCCAGGATCCTGCAGAAGTTGGCCAGCTGCTGCTGGTCAAAGCTGGACACCAGGCTCGCCAGGTTGGGAATATCATCCAGCTGGATCATTTCCTGGAGGTGGAAACACCGGCTAAGTCACATGTGACGGTCAATAAGTGAACACAAGCAGATCCTCCCTGGGGAGCTCTCTGGGTTATTCCAATGTCAGCAAAGGAGCAGCAACAGTCTGAAAGCAGCTGGGATTTACAACTGCTGTCAGGCTTAGCAATTCCAAAAGTAAAGATATCCATATTTTAAATACTATTTTTACATTCACAAAAAAATTGCAGGCCTTTTTTAACTAAAAAACCCACAAAACCACAACCTAATTTAAAACATAAATTATGTTTAGGTATTAGAGGTTTCAATTCTGTTTTCCAATCCTGTCTTTTCTTTGAAACTCACAGGTAAGAACTTCTAAATTATTCCTCAGTCTTTTCATTAGAAGTTCTTTTTAATAAAAAGATGTTGAAAACAGCTTTCAGAAAAAACAGCACATTTTTGTTCAGGTAAACTAAGCTTGTTTCCTATTTCAGGAAGAACATCAACCTCAACCTTATTCTAAATAATAAAGTATCAAGTTACAGACTCCTGACCTTCTCCACAATATGTGCACAATTTCCTTCAAGGTCTTCCCAAGGTTACACCTCCAATATTTTACCTGCATCACATCAGGGCACTGAGCTGCAATGATGCTGGCAAGTAAGTTCAATAACCAGGTTTGTGCAGAAGATTTAAGTGCTCTGTGTCCCAGCCTACAACTTCTTAGAGAGGTGAAAAATGCTAAGGGATACACAGGAAGTCTTCCAGATGTCAGGAAGACAAGTAAAGTATGTGAAACACAATCAGCAGGCAAGGATAAAAACTGAATTTCTATGAGGTTCATTTCCTTTATTTGTAATACTGGCTGTTCTTCAATGACAGTGAGGTACTCAGACCATGGGGACTCAGCTCCCATCATTCTCTGAGATGGGAAAAAGTACCTCAAGTATGACATCACATGAATAGTTTGGCTTCTGTATGAGAAGTGATTGAAGTTAATCATCACTGTGAACAGGCAGGTTTCAAATAAGCTACAAGAAGTGAGAATGGTGTCTTAAGAGGATTATCCTCAGCAACTCTTCAAAGAAACAGCTGTCCTTCCTCTACTGGGCTGAGAAGCCATACAAATGATATTAAGAAACCAGTAACTAACCTTTTTAACTCCCAGGATATCTTCAATGAGCGTTGCAGTTTGTAGGAATGTCTTTTTGTTTGTCATCAGTGTAAACAGGAACAACACAAAGTCGTTTCTCTCCGCCAGTCGCCTTGTGACTCCTTCCGTCTACAAATGAGCACACACAGACCCCGTGGGAGCCCACCCCGAGCAGCCACACGGCACAGCACATGCACGACAGCCCTACAGATGATGTGGTACTGAGTCAGCTGCTCCTGAAACCAGGAAATGTTGTGTTTGTGGCAACCCAAACCATCTGCAGCCCTTGTTTGAATTCAATGTGGCGCCTGCAACAGTGCCAGGACGAGAGGCTTCACCTCAAGGCAGTTGTTTTCTTGCGTGAATCTAAAGCCAACCCTGCCTGCCCGGGCACACACCAGAGGGGCTCGGCTCTGCTTTGCCATACAGACTGTGAGCAGCTCCATGCCGTGGTCTGCAAACACAGCATCTCCCAAACCCTCAGCACTGCTCTGTCTGAGCAACCCAGACCAAGCACTGGCCTAAATGAACTGGCTGCTGAACCCCAAAGTCAGGCTGAGGCATGAAAACCCAAGCTTAAGGCTGCCTTTCATGCTCTGAGCTCTGCTGAGAGCACAGCCAGGCTTTCCTGAACTCACAACTACATCCTCACTGCTTGCAAAGCTGTGTCTTATCCATGAAAGACAAATTCCCAGTGCTCACAGAATCAGACTAGCTTAGATAATTCCCTAATATTTACACATAAGCCTAAGAACAGTTAATATTGCCCACAGACCCATTTCTGTGATCCTGGACACTTCTCATCCAATCCCAGCAGTAATACCAAAGTAAATTAAAACAGCAGCTAGTCTAGAAATTGCAAACTTGTTTTTTAGCATACCATGCTACTCTCAGTTTGCAAAACTTGCGTTACCTGCAGTTAAAAAAATAAATCATCCAAGCCAAGAAAAAAATTGTTCCCTCTCTTCCCCCTCCCACAGATCCTTATCAGTGAGACATGATCATCAGATGAGACTGATGTTTTTGGAAGAGCTCCAAGCCACTAACTGGCTCTTTTTAAAAAAAATTTTGTTAAACAATGTTCTCTAGGTTATGGCATGATGAGATGCTGATGAAGTAAATAATCCTGAGGATGTTCCCTGCATGCATAATCTGAGGCCTCTGCTTTTAGCTTCAGGATTCTAATGACAAGGTATTTCCAGAGGTCTTTAACCCAGCACCTTCCTCTGCACTGATCTGCCACGACTGAACTGAACTAAAATCCAGCACATGGAGTTGCAGGATCAAATTGAAAACCCTTTGCCAGTCCCAATTCTGAACAAGACCAGCTGTAGCTGGGCTTAAGAGGCATCCATTCCCAGCTTCAGATTTGAAGCTGGAACATAACAAAGGCTGGCACAGCTTTCCTATGGAAACACAGAGACAGAAAGATTCAAACAAGGGAACTTAAGCCTGACAACGTGGCTGAGAAAACACATTATTTGAGTAACACACCAAAATACAGAGCGAACCTGTATTTAACTGAAGGAATTTTAATGTAAAGCTTCGGAGTAAGTTTAAATTACACTTAAAAGAGTCTGTTTGTTGTCTTATCAAGCAGCACATGTAAAAAGTGACCAGGAGAAGAGCTGTACTTACACATATACAGGTGTTGTACAGTATGCTTAAACAGTCCTTGATGAGGTCATCGCTTACTGCAAAGGAGAGAGAAGAGCAGTCAGCAGCCATTCCCTGCCAAGGAACACCAAGGTCCGTGGGACGGACATGGAGAGCTATGGAATGGGTGACAATTTCAGGCTGCTAGCTCACAGCATACATGCAAATGCCTTATAGGATAGACACCACAAGAAACACTCTATACCTGACCTGTTCGCATGCTAAATTATTTTTGTATGGGGGAAAAAAAAATGACAATTCGTGCCTTTTTCTCCACTGGCAACTCATGCTGTTTTCTCAGCACCTGGACTTCATAAAAAACTTTCAATCTGCTTTACATCAGCACTTTAATATTTAAAATACGTTTTCAGCACAGACCTGCAATCGCCTGTAGCTCAAGCTCAAGTCATCTCACCTTTGAAGTTCCCTGGCTGGCAGGCACAGGGTGCACCACGACATTCCTGTCCCTCAGAAGGGCTCAGGGAACCAGCAGAATCCCAAACAGGGGAAATGAAAACACTGCAGCCAAGCTGCTCCAGCAGGAAAGTTGAGCTGAAGCCACTGCACCCCCCTCTCCTTAGAGCAATGTGGAAATGAGTAGTCACATAAAAAAAAGTGTGCTGTTTTCCTGAGCTACTCATCTCACAGTCTCTGGAGCTTCCATTACATAAACAATGTTTTGTGGCTTATTATTGATAATTTTTCACTGTAGCTGTAGCCAGAGTAACAATAAGACTTTCCACTGATTGCATATTTAGTGCTTTGAGTCAAGTATGTTGTGCTGAGTGCGTGAATCTCCGGAACTGTGCCCAGAAACAGGTGACTCTCCCAAATCCCAGCACAAATCAGTACCACGGAGAACAAAGAAACCAATGATTCATTCCTAAATGAATCAACAGGAAATTGCTGGGATGGAAGAGAATAACAGAAAAATAGAACTATTTCTGTCTGAAACAGAAACACAAGGCAAAATTGGGGAAAAGAAAAAGATAAACCGCCTATGTACTTACTTTTCTGCTTCTTTTTCTGTGTAATAAGGGTTGGTCTCATGAGAATTTCTACTAAAAGCTGTAAAAATAAGACAAAGAATTAAGGGAATGATCACTGAGATACAAATACCCAATTAATTTGTCAGTGACAAACCCAAACCTGCCGCTGCTGAAGTCACACAGGTGAATAATGAAGGCTCTACAATCAAACCCCCACTGGTGTCAAAATCACATTGACAAATAATAGTTGCATTTACCCTGAAGAAACAGTAAGAGCTGTGCAAAATAATCTCCTACGGGCAAGTTTTAAAGAACTTGAGCTTGCAAAGAATGCAATTTCACATGCCTCCAGATAACATCAAGAATAGTGATCACACATCTCTTAAAATAAGGAATCTTTAGCAATAATCTGCAAAGAGATGCAAATTTTGCCAAGGCTTTCCCTAAATCTTGCTGGGCTTCAAAAACATTTCAGGTCCAGACAGAATTCAGTGGCTCCAGATTTTATCTCAGCACCAAAAAGACACTATTGTGTACAAGACCCTGTAGGTATATTTACATTTATACTTCTATTTAAGGAATGTAACAAGCAGCTTTCCAAGACCAAGACTGTGGTTCTGACTGATGTAGAACTGATCTTTAGTTGCTCTAGTCTGTACCACTGGTTTAGCTTAAAACATTTGAAAAAACAGCAGTTTATTTAAAAATGAAAAGTTGGCTACCAGAAGGAATTGATGACTTCTGCAAGAACTACTGCAAATGCCCCTGGTTTTAAAATTCAGTTTAAAATAGTTAACAGCAAGGCAGGCATCACCCAGTCAATGCCAACTCACAAGATACTTCAGAGTTTACAACTTGATCTATTTGTCCCATCTTAACTTTACCCTTCTTTCAATGAACTACTGACCCAGACACAGAGGAAACCACCTGGCATCACGGGAGGCCACATTACAAGCACTGGCAAACAAATAAATAAATAGGCAACTTTTAAGAGGCATATGCATTTTCGAGCAATATTTGTAGTAGTGGCTGTAGCATTAACAGGGTAGAGAAAAATGACTGCAGTAATTCAGATCTCATATTAATGGCTTGTGTTTTAGGAGAAGAACGCACATTTCAAAGTCTGGGGGTTTATGCTTTAAGTCTTGGGTTTTCTGCCTCTCACCAGGGGCAAAAGGAGCAGAAAGGGAATTATGGGATTGTGTTTCTTGGAATGGGGTTACATTCAGGTATAAAACCCATGAGGTTTGTGTATCACTTCATGTGTTTGCACTCTCAGATCTTGTTTTACACGGATTCATATAAAGGGAGGAGCCACCAAGGTGGTTTTGCTCTTCCTCGATGTAAAAGCTGTTAGAATCCAAAAATGTTTTAACTATCACACATTGTAGCCTAGGGAGGACACTGCAAACTGCGTCTCCTTCAAGGTTACTCGTGTTCCACAGCTCAAAATATTCCAAAATAAAATCAGCACATGGCACACACAGCACCAGCAGATCAAACTTCTTCGCTTTCAAATCCTAGAGCAGGATTTTTGAAAACACATAGCACTGGCTTCTATCACTGCCTTTAATCACACTAAACCCACCTGCATCTGCCACATCTCTGCCCATAGCACCAGGTAATTACAGTGTATCTGATATTCACCATCTCCAGCCCAAGGGGGNCAAGCCCCAACCAACCAAACCAAACAAAACAACCTGTCCCCAACACAGAGATGCTGTGCATTATGTTAAAATCATTTCGACAGGAAGTACTGCTATTTCCCTTTAAAAACAAGGGAAATTTAAAACATATTCCTAGTGTTCTCATTTTCTTGGGTAGCTGAAGGCTTTTGCCCTCAACTGACAGGAACAACTAAACCAGTGCTCATTTCAAAACAACGTACACAGCAGCTTTAAGTAAAAGCAAGCTAAGTGTAACAAGAAATAGACAGCAAAATCTGTTTAGTTAAACTAAATAAAAAGAGAGTGTCAATTAGTTCACCAGAAAATACAAATCATACATTTCTAATGAAAGCCAAGCCAGAGTCAGGCACCATAAAACTGAGCAAATGGGTATTTGTGCAATGCAGAATTAAAGCAAATAAACAAAATGATAAAATTGCCAAAATGTCCACAGAAACCTTCCAGTTCTGTTTAAAAAACTTTGCCACAGATGAAGCAATAAACACAGACAACTTGGCTAAGACAGAGCCCTGGTGTGCTTAAACTGCCACAGATCCCCCAGTGTTAAGTGAAATTCTCACAGCTCCAATGCCAATTGTGTTATTTTATCTCACAACTAGGAATCATTTGAAACTGTCTTCATTCAGAACTAATGGTCTAATCTTTTTCAAGGCAAAAACAGAGTGACTAAAGAAAGAGCCAGGTATTCTATATCATGTAAGAAAAGAACACCTCACTTTGCATGTAATACCTTGAAAAATACACCCTTTTCCTATTTTGATTAACAGAAAGAGGCAAAATTCTAATGCCTAACATCAAATTGGTAAAGTCATTCTGTAGCTTGAATTTAGAAGCTTCAAAGACCTCACTGAAGAGATTTCTCAGTGGGATGATTATCATACAGATCTTCTGATATTGCTGAAAAAACACACTTACATCGACTCCTCCAAACAAGTCAAATGTGTATGTGTTTGGGAAACTGGACTCTTGAGCAGCTTTTCTGTCTTCTGTGACATAAACCATGGCTTCCATCGAAAGGAGTGGAGAGATTTCCTGCACATCGGAGAAAAATAAAGAGATGGTTCAAAAAGAAAACTGTTCATCACTATAAACACAATTCTCTTCCACTACCTGTGTGATCCACTGACTAATCATCACCTGCATCCCCAGCTCTTACTTACCAGCCAGTTTTTGACAGATACCATCATGCAGACAGCTTAAAAAATTCATAGAGTATGATCACAGCAGACTTTAAAAAAAGTCATAAAATTCTCTCAAGCTGTAGGAAGAAGAGTGCAGCCAGTACCTTTAGGATGCTTTGGCACTGGGAGAAGTCGCTGTTTGGGTGGCTGTGCTCATACAACTTCTGCAACAGCAAGGGGATCCCATTCCATTTTGCTTGTTTATCTCTTTCCTTCAACAAGGCCTCTGTGATCTGCAACGAAGGAAGAACGTAATTCCCATGCATCCAACGCTTCATAACCAGGAAAATAACCTTATCACCTTCCTGGAAAAAGAGCTTACAAAATCCAGTACCCCTTTCCATGCAGCAATTTATCCAGGACAGGTAGCTGCAGAATTTTACAGATGTGAAGTATCTTAAACAGCACAGGGCTTAAAGCAGATGTCATTTAGAGTACATAATCTCATTGTGTACTTTGATATTGATTGTGTATTTTAAAATGGGAACACATTAGTCTCTAAACAATTCCATTAGCAGAACTCCAACTGACAGGTCAGTGAAGGAGGAAATGGGTGCCCTACCTCTGTCTCAAATTACACTGGTCTAAGGTGTAGAATGCTGAGGATGGAAAGGCTTCATTACTTGATGCATTCAGCCAGAAAGGAGTATTTCCTCAGCCAAGTCCCTGAAGTCATTACTGGCCACAGTAATGACCCAAACCATGAAGATTTACAAGCAGGAACATAGCAAAGATAGAGAGAAAATTCCCTCTGTAGTCAAATGGAGACCACCAACTAAATCAGTAGAACAACAACACGGGCAGTATCCTGAGAAACAGGCTGCAACCACAAAAAAAGGGCATTTGTTACTATGGTTGTCCAAAATTTCTTCAATTTTCCTCCTTTTTCCCTAAAGTTAAAAAAAAAATTCTCAATATTCATCACTGTGTTTAGCACCTAAAAAAAAGAAGCAGTACCACAAGACTGAAATATTCTGCTTAAAACCCACAAAAGATGTTTTGAAGCCTGAATACTTCCAGGTTAAGGCCAAGAGAATCTCTCAGGGAGGAGCTCAGGACCTTAAAATTAAAATTCACCATCCAGTCAATGATGACCAAACTTTAACTCCTTTCCTCTCTGATACTTCAGAGGGTACCTACACCCACCCCAACACAGGGACTTATCCTTGTACACAGGATAAGGTAAAGCAGACAACAATTCCAGCAGGATTTTTGGCTCGGTTCACAAATGTTTTATATACCCTCCAAATAAAAACAACAAAGTAAGGAAAACCCCAATCCTCTGGTCAGCACTTCAAAGCAAACCTTAGAAAACAGAACGTCCTGAGCTGGGAGGGACCCACAGCATCACCCAGTCCCACTCCTGGCCCTGCATAGACACCCCAACAACCCCTGGCAGCGGTGCCCGAACGCTCCTGGAGCTCTGGCAGCCTCGGGGCTGTGCCCAGCACCCTCTGGGGGAAGAACCTTTCCTTGATTTCCAACCTAAACTGCCCTGACACATTTTTGGGTTTGCTCTTACTCCTAGGCCTAAACCCCTAAGCTGCTCTCATTCTGCACCTTTCTGTGGTTAAGTGACATTTCCCTCCCTGCTTAAATCTCACTTCTTATTCTTTCAGCCAAGACATCGTTCTCAGACACAGCTCAGTGCACAATTCCAAAGGGCCATTCAATTCCTGATTAGACAATTATATGCAAATACACTCCAGTTTCTGGCTGAGAATTTAACCCTTTTCTCTGCTTGTTTTACAGGAAGACCAGGAAACTGGTGCAAGCTGAGAACTCAGCCTGGCAGTATAGCTAATGTGGGCCCTCACCCTCTTTGTACGATTCCCAGGTACTCAGGATTCTTTTCCTGATGAAATACCTAAATTTTTTATGAAAACAAGAACTTCAAGGGTCTTTAAGTACCAGGTTTTCTTGCCACAAGCAGTGATTGAAGCAGCCTGAGTGCACCTGGGACATAAAGTTCTCTCCAGTTTTTAACTTTTCCCTGCTTTCTGATTCCTGAATCAGAGGAATCAACCAGCACTGCTGGAGAATGACACAGCTTCCTTCCAAGAAGGAGAAATAGCAAAGGACCAAACCAGAAAGCCAAAATGACTTCTCATCATTTGGGCTCTGGGTCAGTTCCTTGGAAGGCACTGATTCCATTTCTCCTTGAGATACCGAGCACAGAGTGAGCCAAAGGAGCTCTACCACTGCCCCATCCCAGGTGTGGGAGGAGTACAAATCCCACAGGCAGTGGGAGGAACTGGATGAATTGCTGGACAAAGTGCAAAGAACACACAGCAAAATGCCAGGGAAAGAGTCCAACTCTCCAGCTCCAGCTGATGTGGGAGATACCACAGGCAGGGATGACGTGCATGGGCTGCAATCTCATGTTCCAGTAGCACAGAGCAGAACTGAGAACTTACATGCTCTCAGGAAAGGCCAAAAGCCTTTAATTAACATTAAAACCTTGTCCTGGGTTTAACACCACATTGTTAATCACATGTATGCTTCTTGGTTTGGGGCAGGATCCATCTGAGCCATCTCCACTCCCATTTCTGTACTAGCAGAGCTTCCTCTCCCTGCCCCAGGCTCCGAGAGGCAGCCACAGGAAACTTTTAGAACTGAAATTCTGAAAGAATGAAGCAAATGTGTCCTTGCTCTCATCACCTTTTAACTGCTTTCAAAAGAAAAATAAAGTAATAATTAAAAAAAAGGTTTCTTTCTCTTGATTTAACACATCTTTGGTTTCACTGCAAGTTCTGGCTTGTGGTCCCTGCTCTGGATTTGAGACTACCCTGGCTCTGGATATTTCCATTGTGGCCGGGTGGTATTTGCAAATGCAAAGATTTTGGATTCCGTGAAGGGATTAAAATTCAATCAGACTTTGTGAAGCTGTCTTTCTTCACAGCCATTTTGGTTAAAAACTGCATCTCCTGTTTTCTGTAACAGCAGGTAGTCAATGCTTTTCATTTATAAGCAAAACTGATTTTCTTTTTGGGGAAATTTTACTGAATAGTCATCAAAATCAGCACTAGGTGTTTTGGGGCTCCTTTCCTCTGTAGATTTTTTTGGTCTCATTTAAGCACGAAAAGTGCAATCCAACGTTGATTTTCTTCATTCACTGAAAAGCTCTGGATAAAATACCTGAAATCTTGCACACAAAACTTGAGAAGTTAGGTATCATCTAGCAGGAAGGAGAGGCTGTAGCAGCTCAGCTGGAAGAGGCATCCATTAAAAGCCAGGACCTCCCCAAGTGCTGGCAGCTGGGTTTGGAATTGTCACGCCTTACTGGTGTTAGGACACGACAGAGTAACAATCAATTACTGAGAAAACAAGAGCAGCAGCATCAAAGCCTCCCTAAGACGCAGGTTCAGCAAACCAAACTGGTACAAACACCAGGACTCCACATGGTCACGTCCCAGATTGCTGCAACCCATCCCAGTTCTGGCTCACAGACAGAGAAACCCAAGGACAGCACACCGGGGGCTCTCCGGAGGGGTTCCACTCCGGGCAGACCCCTGGAAACACAGCGGCACACACCAGCTCATCCAGAGCTCCCAAGCCATGTCCCAGTCCAAATGTGGCTGTACAACCCTGGTTTCACACCCGTGGTTTCCTGAATGCTGTTCCCCAGCCAGGTGATCACCACCTCAACAGGACCATCCACGTCCCCCTGCTCCAGCCATGCCGTGAAGCCGTGGCAGCGTGGATTTGCTGGAAGGGCAATGAGAGACTTTGGAGAGGATTTAAATTCCAAGATAAAAATGTGTCACCAGCCCACCCACGACAGCAAGGTAGAACAGACAGTGGTTCTCTCTTTGAAGACTCCCAAGGAACTGGAGCTCAGGGTTTCCCAGGGGATTACTCCAAAGTCTGAAAACTACCACAGGAACACTTTCCAACTACACAGTTTAAATAAGTTTTGTGCACAATTTTTCTTGAGAGTATACAAACGGCTGAAGAAAGACACTGCACACAACTCTAAATATTTCTTTTAATTTTCTTTCTAATCCTCCTGTCTTTTAAATCCTTTCAAAAATGACAGAATAAGAAGCACAGAATCTTTTGAGTTGGAAGGGACATACAAGGACTGTCAAGCCCAGCTCCTGGCCCTGCACAGACACCCCAACAACCCCACCCTGGGCATCCCTGGCAGCGCTGCCCAAACCCTCCTGGAGCTCTGGCAGCCTCGGGGCCGTGCCCATTCCCTGGGGAGCCTGGGCAGTGCCCAGCACCCTCTGGGGGAAGAACCTTTCCCTGATATCCAACCTAAACCTCCGCTGACAGCATCAATTTTCATGATGGTCAATAAATAATTATGAATAATACCTACATGTTCATGAAGTTATATGTTAATATTTGCCTAAATCCATCCCTTGCTCAGTCTAATTTCCCTTTCACTTCTCTCCCTCCACTTTGCTCATCCTGCAGGCACAGCCTCTCCAGCAGCACAGGAGCAGCTCTTCCCCCCCTGCCCGGTGCCCATGCCCTGGCACACGCTCAGCACTGTGTTACCAGCATTGCCAAAACATTTCTTACTGCCCTGAGATCTCTTGGAAGCTAAAGCTGCTCCCAAATCCCTTCCCCTTCCAGTGAGGATTTTCCTTCCCACACTCCTGCACTGTGACAATTTTCCTTGCCCTGCAAAGCAAACCTCTGATTTTCCTAACCTTGCCTCCACCCCTGTGCTGAGCTGCGGTCAGTGACACCTCCGTGTCTTCCCAAAACTGCCGACGAACCGAAGGCCCAGGAGTGGTGACAGCAGCAGAACCACCAGGAGCTAACCCTCCCCTTTGCTCTCCAGGACAGGGCAAACAGTTTCCTGATAAAATTGTGTCTCTATTTCACATTTTACCCTTCAAACATTTCACAGTCTCGCTGAGCCCTACAGGAGGGCTTTTGCTGTCATCTTTCAGAAGGCAGAACCAGTGACTCAGGTGTCCAGGCATCCTTCACAGCACTGAAGGATTCCTGCTGTGACAGACTTCACAGCTATGACACATCACTTAGAAGGTTTTTGAATTCAATTTCTCATTGCAACCATACATTAAGACTGGAAGTGCTTTAAAAAAAAAGCAGAATTTCCAATCTTGGTATTTTCCATGACCACTTCTGAAGTATATATTCCAGTGTCCCAAAAGTTTAAAAGGAAACAGGCACAAGATTATGGACCTTGACAAAGAGATGCAAGCACACGGTCTCTATGTATTTTTAATAAAATGGAAGCCTTTCCATACCCTTTCCTTCAAGCCTTTTAGGCTGTACTTTTAAAAAAACCCAAGAAACTGATAATTGTGCAATTAAATATTTAATTTTCCTCTGAACAGTAATAATTTAGGAAGTCATCTCTGACAGACTGCCAGGAGAATGATTATTCAGGATTTTGGGGAGTGCCCCACCATCCCAGCTCTTTACTGCATTTTCCTTTCCAGTTGCTAACGACCATCCATCAGCCTGGCTAAGCTGTCTCCCTCCTCACACAACTTTTCCCACAAAAGCCTGTAACCAAGGCAAATGACCCTGCAAGCTTTGGTTTTAACACAACAGCTTCTGCAGGAACACACTGCTGGCGCAAGGAGCGACTCTGGAAAGCATTCCAAGGGAGAAGCTGAGAACTGCAGCCCTGCAGCACCGGGGCAGAACACACTGTGGGCAGTCACCAGCTGAGCTCTGATCAAACACAGGCCAGAGCCCCACAAATACTATTCCCAAAAGGAAACTGCTGGGAGAAGTCTGTGTAAGAGCACTTATGTCCAGCCTCTTTCCAGCCCCTCGGTTCTTCCAGTGCAGATCAAGACTCCCTTAACTAGATTCCCTGTTTCTCCATCCTCCCCAGCCCTGGATGGGGCGCCCCATCCCTTCTCCTGCCGACCCAAAAGCCAGGCACGAACCCCGGGACACACTGTCCTAGGATAAAACATGCCATAGCTTCCAGCCAGGCCTAGCCACTCCCACAATTCCCAGACCACAGCTCCACTCGCCAGAACTGGAAGAAGAGCTGGTCTACCAAGACAAGGAACAGGTCTCCTGAATCTCCAGTCCCCACAGCACTTCCCAGAGCAAGACAATTCCAACACAGACCTTTGACACCAGCAGCTCTCCAAACCCACTGCAGGATCTACCAGATCAGAACAGAGCTACTAATGTTTGCTTTGCTGATCTTACTCTCAGAGAAAAATAAATCAACTAATATGTATAATTATATCGAAATTATATTACTTCTCAGTTATTACTTTTCCTTGGAACTTCCTAAGTTTCTTCTTTAATTCATTTTGAAGGAAAACAAAATCTGTAGGGTTATCTAAGAGAAAGCAGAGGGATAAAGAGTATCCCATCTACATTTTTCTTCTCAATCATCTCTGGCCACGCAAAAAAATCAGACACTAACACAACTCAAGTCCAACACAGCCACTTTTTGAGTATTTCTAGTGCATGACAGAGCTCTAGTCCTGTTACATAATAAAAGCACATCCAGGCTTCCCAACACTCACTCACTGTCCTCCCCTGAAGAGGCCTAAGCCTGCTAACACCCACACAATTAGAGCTACTCAAGTGGATTATATTCACGTGAATGTTGTTTTGTTGGTGCTGTTATAAGGAGGAAACAAAAAACTGACATGAAAACAAAATCTTTTCTCAGGGTTAGGAAGCTACTCCTGCTGATAACCCGCAATGGCAGGAGGTGGAAATCTGGATGTCTGAGGAAGAAAATGAAGGAAGAAGTCTGGATGTCTGAGGAAAAGCTCTCTCATCCACAGAGCTTTTTTTAGAGTGGATAGGGACTATCCTGCTAAGGGAAGTTGTCTGCTCCTAGGGATAGCAAAGCATGAAATACAGCTGGAAAAATGGACTCTTTTTTTCCATTCTGATTGTTTTAGCTAAGCCTTGGCAATCCTGTGAGGGTGAGACCAGTGCTGACGCTCAGCTCTTGGGACTGCACCAGGAGCACGTTAGTTTGCCAACAGATCCCTGGTTAGCCCATTATTACACTGCTCTGTCTACAGGGATTCCCAGAGCGGCACCTAAAACCTTCTGGTTTCATGCCATATCCATGCTGTTCACAGCTGGCTTGCAGCAGATGAAGTGTGTACCCTCTTGCTAAGGGGATTTGAGTTGATCAGCTGAGCCAGAGTGCTCTTGGCTTTCAAGGAACAGCAGCACAAACCTTGTCCCAGAGCCTGTGATCCACGGCACAGCTGTGCCCCAAGAAGGACGACAAACCAGGCCCCTCACCAATATTCTTCCTTATTAGAAATGTGCCACTTCTGGAAAGCTGTTCTGCTGCTGGTTCACCAGCACCTGCAAAGCCCCTTGCACTGGCTCTGTGCTCAGGACAGGGCAAATGCTGACCCAAGGTTATGCAATCTGATACCAACACTGAGGCTTGTGGCCAGGGCAGCAGCTGATGCCAGCAATATGGATAAAACGGATACAGGAAGAAATAATGGCAGTATCTACTGAAATCTGCTTTAGCTAATCAACTTCTTATCACAGAATCATTTAGATCGGAAAAGACCTCCAAGACTGTAGAGTCCAACCTGTGACCAATCCCCACCTTGTCACCCAGCCCAGAGCACTGAGTGCCACATCCAGCTGTTTCCTGGACACCTCCAGGGATGGGGACTCCACCATCTCCCTGGGCAGCCCCTTCCAGTGTCTGACAACCCTTTCCAGGAAGAAATTCCTCCTCATGTCCAGTCTGAGCCTCCCCTGGCCCAGCCTGAGGCCGTTCCCTCTCCTCCTGTCCCTGTTCCCTGGGAGCAGAGCCCGACCCCCTTTCGGCTGCCCCCTCCTGTCAGGGAGTTGTGGAGAGCCAGAAGTTCCCTCTGGAGCCTCCTCTTCTCCAGGCTGAGCCCCTTTCCCAGCTCCCTCAGCCACTCCTCATATGACTGACTCTCCAGCTCTGTTGCCCTTCTCTGAATAATTCATTATTAATAATAGAGCAAGACACCAACTGGCAAGGAAGCCAAGAGCTCCGGGTAGGTGAGCACAGCAGGAACACGGAGGGATCCAGATTTCAGAGCCTCAGCTGACCTCAAAACTGCCAGATATTCAGGGGGCTGCTGCTGTCAAAAATGCTTTTATGTCCCTGTAAGATCAGAGTGATGAACTTTCCAGTGGAGGCCTGTCAACAGTGATCCTTCCCAGCTCACAGCTAAGCCCCTACTTTCCTCATACAAAAATGGATCTTGAGATCACCTAAGAATAGCACACAAAGCTTTGTTCAAGGATAAATGCCACTGCTGCCCGTGGTAGGCACCCCAGCACAGAACTGTGTTCCCCAGTCTCCCTGAATTAACATCTTGTGAAGGGTTTCCCCTCCGCACAGGACACCAGCAGTGCAGTCCAGGCAGCACATGACCCAAAACTTCCTTCCAAAGACAGCTAGAAAGAGCTTCAAGGACACTCTCATGACTTGCTCTAGACCTCAACACAGCAACCTGACCCGCTCTCAGGCTTTTCAGGAGCAAATCTGTTAAGAAACGTAAGCAAGGGCTCCCACGCTGCCACTGAGGAGTCAACTGCAGGAAAACTGGGAATGTTTTGATAAAAAATAGAACTTCAAAAAAAAAGAAAGCAGCCAAAACTGCCTTGTGCTTCTTTAAAAGCGACATCAAAGCGTTTTATATTTAGATCGTCTACAAACAAAAAACTGATTCAAGGTAAAAGCACAGAGACACGGAATTTATAAAGTTCAAAATCATTCAGGGAGTTGTTATTCCCTCTGCCTCAGTCCAAGTGAATCACAGAATGGTTTGGACTGGGAGGGACCTTAGAGCTCATCCAGTCCCACCCCCTGCCATGGGCAGGGACACCTTCCACCGTCCCAGGCTGCTCCAAGCCCCGTCCAGCCTGGCCTTGGGCACTGCCAGGGATCCAGGGGCAGCCACAGCTTCTCCGGGAACTCTGTGCCAGGGCCTCCCCACCATCACAGGGAAGAATTTCTTCCCAATATCGCATCTAACCCTGCCCTCTGGCAGTGGGAAGCCATTTCCCCTTGTCCTGTCACCCTGTGCTCTCATACAAAGTGATTTAAAATATCCTCCTACAGCATTTATGAAGTGCTGGGAACTCTATGTGTCCAAGCTTTAACTCTCAGGGCAGCACAAAGATGCCAAAATTTTTCAAGTGAAACAAAAAACAAAGCCCCAGCAACAAAAACCTCCACGTCATTCTTGGGCATTATAAGGAGGATGCAACCAGCAGAAGTTTCCGTGATTGCTGTAAAAGCTTAAAAGCCCAAAATGAAAACAGGAGCACTGAATTTTTCAAGCAAACCAAAGGCCCAGAGGTGGAAGCACAATCTTACAGACAAGAGAGGTGCATAAGGTTGGTACAGGTTTACCTGACTGAAATTGCAGTGGCTGAGGAGATGCATGAAAGAAAGACTGCAGAGGTGGGCAGGTAAGGCAGTGAGACAAAGTTTGTCCATGTGCCATAGGAAATCCACTCCTCAAACAATCCCAAGGGAATAGCTGCCTTCAAAAGAGCCACTACAGGTCTATATTCACGCAAATTACTGGCTCTTCTTAAGGATTAACCAAAC
Organism: Oriolus oriolus; assembly: GCA_013400235.1. Taxonomy (NCBI): domain Eukaryota; kingdom Metazoa; phylum Chordata; class Aves; order Passeriformes; family Corvidae; genus Oriolus; species Oriolus oriolus. Next base: position 117,582 of record VXBT01009569.1, read on the forward strand.
TAGCAGCCGAGGAACAGCAAAATAAGGACAAAAGAGCTGTAAAAAATCACCTGCTCTTTTACCTCTCCGCTACAGAATGAGGCACAGGCACTCATGATGAGCAAATCTTCTCTTAATAATTGCTCAGAATCTTTGTTTATCAAGGAAAATGCTGTTGTCTGCACTAGTAAATTAGAGAAATGCCATTTTTTATTCCATCTGACCTCTCTTAAGATACTTCAGCTCAATAAATCAGCACCTGAATGCAAATTCTTTATCTCATGTTTCATTTTCCCAGTCTTTGCACCATTTTGCATTTAATCTGCAAGAAAAACGCCAATTATTCTCCATAAAAAGAAATTAATAGTCCATTATCCTTGAGCAGCTTCTCAAAAAAAGCCAACATCAGCACACGACAGGCACAGGCCCGGGGTAAGGAGCTGATTTCATTCCTTGGAATTTCCCAGCATCATCAACTGGGAAAGACGACAAATAAGAAGCAGACCTGGAGCAGTTTCTCATGCAACCACCTGCGTTACAGAGCTAAAATGTCTCCTAAGCCCTAACACCACGAGGCTGCCTTTGTCCAGGAAATACGTTTAAATTTCGATGCTGCATTGTTACAGTCCCAGGCAGAGCTTCCTTTCTTTGCAGGGAAGGCCACACCGACCGAAGAGGCGGAGAACGGCTCGGGCAAACGCCTGGGCTGCTCCGCGGTGCTGCTGCAGCCCGGCTGAGGCCGAGGAGGCGGACACGGAGCCCGACGGCACCGGGACACCCTCGTGCCGCGCCGCGCGATGCCGCGGGGACGCCCCTCCAGCGCCGGAGCAAAGCCCGAGCACCTCCGGGGAGCTCCGGAGCGCCGAGCCCGGGCTGGGAGCGGCCGTCCTCCCCGAGCAGGCCCCGCTAGGCCAGCCGGGCTCTCCTCGGCCACGCAGCTCCGCTAAGGTGCGGGAGGTGCTGCACCCCCGGCCCCGAACCCCACGGGCCCCCCAGGCCCCGCGGCCCTCCCCGGTTCGCCCGCCCGGCCGGCCCAGGTGCCACGG
>VXBT01009569.1:119006-129618 GCA_013400235.1 Oriolus oriolus
TATTTCCATCGGGATGCCTTTATTTCCATCGGGGTGCCTTTATGTGCACTGCGCTGCCTTTATTTCCCTCAGCAAGGCCCAGCCCCGCGGTTTTCCGTGTAAAGAAAAGCTCACTAAGAACTCCGACCACAGTTTGTTTTTGTTAAAAAAAAGGCTTTGTAAGATGGAACAACACTGGAACAAGGCACAGTTGAGGCTGTCCTGTGTTAGTCACCCAGCCCACAGCACTAAACTGAGATTAGCTCAGTTGGTCAAAATACCAAAGTTTCAGTTCCTGTCTGGGCCATTGACTGGGAGCTGGACTCGATCATCCCTGTGGGTGCCTTCAAACTTCAGAAGAATCTGAGTCTGATCGAGATCCATCTCATTACTCACGGTAGCCAGGGGCAGATGAGTGAGTTCTTTCAGCTCCAAGGGTGCTGAGGAACAATTTCATCTCCCAAGGCTACAGCCCCTTGGTTGTGCTGGTGGAAGTTCTTGGATGAGGGTACCAAAATGCCCTGGTCACGAGGGATCTAATGAGTTGGAGATCTGCCCCCTGCCCTCTTATGTCCTTTATTTTTCCTCTATCTCACAGGTGGGACAACGCTGAGAGAGATTCAGGACTTGACCAGCACTGAGCAAAGCTGTTGGAGAAGGCCTGGGGTTTGTTTCCTGCAGATTAAACAATGAAGAGCGTGTGAGATGTGAAGAGCTGGAAAATAAAAAGATAACCTGTGGTAACAAGGAGCCACTAAGAAGAGCTCCATCGTTGTCCAGCAATGCCTGTTGTAGGGTGCTCCTCTCTCAGTAGGGCTGCAAGAGCCGTGTCAATGCAGAATTCCTGGTCAGCAGCTATCCCAGCTGCCACGGGAAAGGACAGAACTAGAACCTCTCTAGGTTACCAGTCCTTCCAATACGCCTGTCCAACACTGCAAGTGTTTCTTACCATAATTCATTCACAACTCCAACAGGATCTCTACCCCAAAAGATAAAATGCAAATTTTATTTAACTTTACAGCACTAGTACAGGTCAAAACAATAAAAAAAAATTACTTTCTCAAGGCAACCACACAGCAGCACAGACTGGGCACTGGTCCAGTTGTATTTCAGTATTTCCCTGTCCACAGGGATTTATTTATCCTGTACCTCTAGCCCACTCAAATGACAGTAGCTTATGAGTAGCTTGCTCCAGCCTCCTCACTTTCCAGCAGGCTTGAAGAAAGTCCATCACTTTTCTGCCCCTCTCTTTTTGTCTTTCCTTTAGAAAGAAAACCTCTTGGTCACACTACTGATCCCTCTTTTTCTGGTCACTGCCCACACCTGTTGCAAAGACACTGATAATGTATTTAAAGGTTTGGATTTGCTGAGTCAGCTGAGCACAGAGAGGTTCGTGAACATCTGTTCAGCTGCCTCCTGCACCGAGGCAGAGCTGCAGTTTCAGCCTGGGCTGAGTCCCTTTCCTCCCAAGCCTTGTGCATGGCTCGTGTCCAGCTCAGCTGGGGCACCCCGGGGGTGGCTGCGCTGACTGAGGTGCAGTGAAATAAGTGGAACCCAAAGGGATGTTAAAAAGAGGAAGGAAATGGGGAAATAAAAGATAAGCACGTTAGATTCTTTAAAAAGAAAGCAAGTTACACTACAGAATCAATAAAACTTTTCCTAGTCCACCCTCCAGCTCAGCTTTTTGTCCAGACATTACCTGGACATTTACTAAAGTGGTTTTCAGGCAGGAGGCACTGACCCACACTGATCTGAAACAGGGAGACCAAGCACTTTTCCATGTTCCAAGTGCTCCTCTCTCCCCACACCATCCTTCATGCCCAACAGACCTGCCAGAGCTACAAATCTGAGCCTTCACCTCAAAATAGACAGATTTTCTCCACTGGCCAGAAATTTTTCAACATGAACTACATGTTTATAAAGTGGCCAGACATAAAAGATGGAGCACACAGAGAGTTGTAGTGAAGCTACAGTAATTCCTGCTTTTTCCCTTATGACAAGAAACTCAGGGTCATTTTTATAGAACAAAATAAGCTGGGGTCTTTCTGTTCACAAAACACAATAAAAAAGGTACATTTAAAATGTAGACCTTTCTTTCTCTTTCTGAACACCTGCTTGATATTCAGGCAAACAACTGCTTTGAGATCAGCAGCTCAACAGCATTACCAGCTGGTATCTGAGTCACAGCTTATAAAGGACCAGTAGCAGAATTTAATGGGAAGTTGTTTCACTTCGTAACACAATTCACATTGTGAGGTACCACACTTTCCATTATGAAACTATAAAAATATATTCCCAGAATCTGAAACAAGTTCAATAATTTAAACTGACGGTGCAAAGAGGATCAGGTGTTATCTAGGAAGACCTGTCCAAGTACTGCAAGCTTGGAGTTAAAAGACTGACTGGGGCAGCTCAGGAGGGAGTGTGAGCTTTTCTTAGAGTTTCTCCTCTCTCCAGCTTTCTCTGAAGAGGCATCTTTGGGGTCTTTTGCATCTTCCTCTTGACCATGGTCAGGTGGTCTTTTTAAAGTGAATTTCTTGGTTTTCTTCCGTGAGTAGAATTCCCTCATCAAGTCTTCCACCTCCCACTGCTCCTCCCTGCGCTTCCTACAGCAGTGCAGGGCAGCAGGGTCGATGGGATGAGCCTCGGTGTTGAAGATGTACCCTCCAGCATTCAGGACACATTCCCCATACGGTGTAACCACCACATCAAAGTCTGAGCCATCATTGTGGATGAAGTTGTCTGGGTCAAACAGCAGGTACAAGTATTTGACTGTTTCAGCCAAGAAGAAGGATTCCATGCGATTATCCAGCCTGTGGTCCCTCAAGTCTTTGATCTACAAGAGAAGAAATAGACTGGGTTGCAGTTACATTGAATTCAGTAAGTTATGAATTTAGGGAGAAAAATAAAACCAGCCTGGAATTCATTTCAGTTAAACAGCACAGTATGACACCAACTCACCCTGCATCTTATCACAGAATGGTTTGAGTTGGAAGAGACCTTAAAGCCCATCTCATTCCAGCCCCTGCCACAGGCAGGGACACCTTCCACTAGCCCAGGTTGCTGCAAGCCCTGTCCAACCAGGCCTTGAACACTCCCAAGGATGGGACAGCCACAGCTTCTCTGGGCAACCTGTACCAGCACGTCATCACCCTCACAGGGAAGAATTTCTTCCTAACATTTAAACTTGCCCTCAGTTCAATCTGGGCAAAGAGAAGAGCTTCCTGTCATTTCCCCACTAAAACAGAAAAATCATAAGGCTTTTACCTACTTACTCCCAGTATTTTTAAAGAGTTTTTTGTAAAATAGAGCTTGATAGTATGTTTGAAATCCTCTATTAAATAACTTTATAGAAATCACTCACTGCACTTCTTGTGTGTTTGACCAGATTTTCAAGGCATAGTGGGAAAGCAGAATCACACACCTGGCAGGAGGAGCCTGCATGAGAGCCCTCCTGCTCAGCTGCAACATCTACTAGAGATGCAGGAGAAGCTTCTGGTGCTTTCCCGTGTTTTGGGCTCTGGTGCAACAGCCCCTGACAGATTTTGGCCCACTGTGAGGGAAGCTACGACCAGAAACATGACCAGCAGTTACCAGAGCAGCTTCACAGAGAAGGGGCTTTCCCACAAGGGGCTTGTTGGAAAAAAGTCATGTTTAGCCCAAAGCGATCGTTTGACTCAATGGCAAAACATCACTCATGAGAACACCTTCTGAAAGCTGATTTTTAGCAGCCCTGTAGCTGACATGGCAGATGATTTAGCACTCACAGTTGCAAACCCACAGTCCACCTTGCTGATTTTCTCTATGGACTCCACTGCGTCTCTCCCCAGCTCCAGGAGGGTGGGGTCTCTCGTGGCACGGTACAGATACATCGCGCTCTCAATCAGCTCTGCAAAACACCCAAACATTTGCCAGCACAAAGATTAGCAAACCATACACACAGGGAAGGTGTGTTCAACCCTTGAACTAATTTAAAAATACTTCAGCATGATCAGGTGAACAGCCTGGCTTGCCTTGTGTTTCCTCTGGCTCCAAGCACAGATTTGCTTTTCCTAAGGATGTGCTATGAAGAAATTCCCTCTCACCAGCCTGCAGCAGCTCAGGTAAGAGTGACTAATGCTCCCTCCCACATTCAGCGAGTGGGAGACGAGCAAGAGACAAAAAGATTAATACTCAGTTGTCAAAGTTAAAAAAAAATACTTCTGGAAAGGATTACAAACAAGAAATTCAACCCTCAAAATACAGGTTTTAAACAATACAATGGAAATAGTCTCTACAGACAACATAAGCACCATGCTGTGTTTATTTACTAAAGAAACAGGTCTTTATACTATAATACCTTTGACAGTTAATGCTGATGAGTATTTTTGGTAGATTTGTCCAGTGTGGATGTCACCTGAACACTCAGACCAAAAGGAAATTAATTATTCTCACTTATATTTATGGACCCAATAATCAGGTTAACTTTTTTTTTTTTTGCTCAGAGTTGTAAAAAATCATTAAAAAAGAGAGATTATTTCATTACAGTATCACAGACAACACAGAATCCCTCCTAGATGCTGAGCTTTACTAGTGCAACTAGAATGAGTTTATTTCTAGAACTCAGCAGAACTGGAGCGGTCTATTCACGCTCCCTTTCACTTCCTAAATTTAAAGGACACGAGCAGTCCCTTTAACATTTCATGTGACTGAAACACCCCATGCCAGACAACCTAACACTTAAACATGTCAAATCCCACACTGTGAACAAATTCATTACCAGGCCACCTTTCTATAGTAACACTATGGTTTGCTTCCTGTTTCCTTCCTGCCTTTGTGAGTGGGGGAAAACAAAATGTGCAGCTTTGACTCTGGAAATCCCTCCTAAAATCCACGCAGGAACTGAGTCAGAGCAAAACTGGGGAGGAAACTGTGAAGGGCAGGTGTTGCTAACATTTGATCTCCCCACCAGAGCTAAAGCAGGAGTCCATGTCCATTGAATTTCAGTTCTGTTTACCAGGCCTGAGTGGATATCCTTCCCTCTTGTCCACTGTGTATCCCTGGGGAATGTTGTAGAATTCGGGCAGGCCCCCAAACTGCTTCCAGACCGTGTAATAGTTGAGGAAGGTCCGCATGGCATTATCCACATCCCCAATGAGGCTCTGAGAGGCAGGAAACAATGAGCAAAGAAACATGGGAGTGAAGAAAAACCAGCACAGCAATTGATGCAATAACACTCTACAGGCAATAGCCAGTGCCAGAAATGCATTCCAGCAGGTCTGAATGGTGTAACTGATACTGGGGCAGGATGCCTTCAGAACAGGTAAGACTGAAAATGCTGCTTTTCTGTTGGATCACATTCCCACACCTGAAATAATATGAAGGCTCTGATTTTTTTTTAAAGAAGGCTGTGTTTCTTCAGTCAAATGTTTAGTCAATCCCAGCATCCAGTCTCTTAGGGAAGATAAAGTCTCAGTCCAAACATGAAGACTGATGAGAAAGCAAAGCTCTTGATGGGAAAAAAAATCCACACAAATAAAACATCTGTGAGGTGATAGAAAAAGAGGTGTCACTTTCTTTTTCCTTGCATTCCCATCTGGATTATGGGATCACTGTCAGTGGAGTTTGCTACAACGAAACTGCCCTCCCATCATGCTGAATGGGAGACTTTGTTTTATAGACTGTAGATAAAGTCAACATTTTCTTCAACATCATCTTCTACAGGCTGAGGCTACTGCAGATTTCACCAGAGATCAACTCAAACTTTTAAACCTGCACAGATGAGGGTTATATTTGTAACTTTTTTCTTGAAGACCACCCCCTGAGAGATGAACAGAATCACCAGATGCTGCTGCTATGACAGCTGTTACCTGCAGGCCTGGCCAATAGGCCTCCAGGGACTGGAAGACAGGCATGGACACCGTTCCTTTGTACATCTGAACCCACAGGTACCAGTCATCAAACTTGGTGTAATTTTTGATAGCTTTGTTATATTCTGTAAAGAAACAGATAGGCAGGTTAGCCATCTGTAACCAAAGGAAAAAAAAAAACCAAACCAACAAAAGCTGATTTTCAAGAATGAGAGAAGCCCCTTTTTCACTTGAGCCATGTTAAATGACTTCTTGGTGCTGGGCCCCTTCCCACAGAAAACAAACCACTCACCTAAAAACATGGACATCAGCTCCTTGTCCTGCAGGAGAATGGCTCCTTTAACCAGGTATTCAAAGTAGGAGTCCACCCCTGCCCCAATCCCAGCATCCTGGGCCACCCACTTGGCAGTGATCACATCAATGTGGTTCCCCACCTGGAAGGGGGGAAGGAGAAGGAGAAAGAGTTGAAGTGACACAAGAAATCCTGGTCCTTTTATCAGACCATCAGTTTCACAGATGGACAATGTCCAGTCCAACCAGCATTTTCTCTATTACATGAAACATTTATCAGCATCAGAGAAATACAAACTGTAGAAAATACAGTTTTTATGCTGCTAATGTATTTTATATATATAATAAACATTTTATGCTGTATGAATATCAATGCTTCACTGGCCAAAACAACTCACTATAATGATACTGTAAAAATGCACAATTTCAACATGAAGTGTCTGGTCCTAATTCTGATCTTACAAAAGAGTACGGAAGGATGAAGAGGTGCAGATAAAGAGACAGAGGCCAAGAATGTCAAAGGCACAAGAGCTGCCATGTTAATATTTAAATAGATGCTGGCACTCTTCAGCCTGCGAACAAAGCCAGCTGATGGAGAATTAAATACAAAATCATGTCTTTCTTAGCAAACATGAAAAAAAAGCCAGCAATGATTGAGGATTTGGAGTATAAATCAAAAATAAACAAATCCCAAAGCAAACAAAGGGAAACATTTCTTCATGCAGCCTGTGAATTAATTTGTTGCAATAAACACAGGGTATAAATAAGTCAGTTTCACTTCACATATGCAACACCAAGGGTTCACAGAAGTTAAAAAAGCAGCAATAGAAAAGAGCAGAAGACAGTGAACGGAGATAATACTCCCAGCTCTGGATACTCCTGAACCCCAGTACAGGCTGGTAATATCTCAGTGCACTTGCCATGCTCTTGTTCTCTTCTCTAGGCCTTTGTCCCACCAGGGGGGACAATCAGACAGACCTTCCATTTAATCTGCTACAGCTGCTGTCACAAAAGCTGCAGCACCCAGCAGGAGGCATTTGTCTCCCAACCACATCTGGTGTGGGCCAGAACAATGGGATAATGTTGGGCTGCTGCAGTAAAGCAGAGATGGGGATGCTGCAGGTGTCAGGAACAACGTCAAACACAAGCCTTCAGCCCAGTTATGAGCACTGGGGTTATTTATCTAATTCTGTCTCCTTTCTGTTGAGGCTTTTTTATGCCTAGAATTGCATCCACAAAACTACACAAAAATCAGCCCAGCCCAGCCCATTCCAAGTCCATTCCTCACTCACCAGCCCAATGTCTGAGCGATTTTTCCACAGTGCCTTCAAAGCCTTCCTGGCAACATCCTCAAACACTGGGTCACCAGTGAGGTGGCTTAAGGTGGCAAACTCTACTATAAATGTGCCAATTCCAGCAGTACAGGTGACTGGGGTCTCCCCAGGGTTTACTCCATGCAGCAGATTCACTGTGCCATAGGGCATCCCAGTTGGGGTCTGGAAAGCTGAAACACAGAATTTCAGGGTCACAGAAGTGCTCAGTGTTGTGTTTAACAGACTCTGGAGCAAACATGTGCCTCACATCCCACTGCACATGGGCAGGAAGTGGGTCTGGAGTAACTGCAGAGAACAAAAGGAGAAGTAGAGAGTGATCCTGGTAGGGGCAGAGAAGGTATCCCAAAGTACACACAGTACCAAGAAGGTCCTGGGGATCTCTTCCACCTTGCCAGAGTACCAGACTGCATCCCCACATTTTTTTACAGCACAGACAAGGTGGTCACTAACCACACTGGACAGCGAAGTGCAAACACTGAGGCTGTGATCACTCCATGGGTGCACACAAGGGAACAGTGCCATCCCACCAGGGCACACAGCACAGCTGCAGCCCACAAAGAGCACATAAGGCAGCATCTTCTTGTCTTTACAAGCTGCTGTCTCACAGCCTTTATTTATTATTTATATTCATAATATTTCCCCTCAACAAAGCAACAAACACACTGATGTGTTTCGCACATGCAGCACTTGGCATGCACACATACAACTACATCTTCCCTGCAAAGTGAACTCGCTTGGAGCTCAGGGAACACACGTCTGGTTTATGAGCTGGCTCATCAAGCAGTGCATCTCCCATCACAGGCAGCAGCCAGCTCATGACCCCCAGCACAGCGACACAAAGCACACAGGGGCTCACCTGGCAGCAGTTTGCGAGCTGCTTCCTCAGCCATCCTCAGGAGAGGCCCCGAGCACGGCCAGCCCGCCTCGACTTCCACTCCAGCCTTCCTGGAGAGCAGGTGAGCAGAGAGGAGCCCTCCCACCACTGCAAGAGCACAACAGAATCCATTACACCGTGTGGGGAGGAATGAGTCTCATTCAAATGCCACAGAAGAAGAGAGATTTGTTTCTTCCTGCTTGATTGCAGGGCAGCAGAAACGTGTGGAGTGCCAGGACAAGGCGTGACAGCTTCAAATTGACAGAGGGCAGGGTTAAATTGGATATTGGGAAGAAATTCTTCGCAGTGAGCATGGGGAGGCCCTGGCACAGGGTGCCCAGAGAAGCTGTGGCTGCCCCATCCCTGGAAGTGTCCAAGGCCAGGCTGGCAGGGCTTGGAACAACGTGGGACAGTGGAAGGTGTCCCTGCCCGTGGCAGGGTGCGGAATGGATGATCTTTAAGGTCCTTTCCCACCCAAACCCACCCCACTCTCAGATTCTATGATAGATTTCTTCTGTTATTTTAGAAGCAACAGATCCTACTTGCTGTACTATGCCTGCAATGCCCTGAGGACTATCAGAATTGATTATATATCACATTATACACCAGTATAATGAACACAAACCTTTCTGAGGGTAAATCTGTTTCACTTCTTCCAGACAGCTTAATACATTATTTGTGTAAAGGTCTTAAGCTCCTTGGAGAAAACTGTCTAGGCCAGAGTCAAGAATTTTCATGTGACTAACAGCAGCTGTGAGTTATTAGCTATATTTAACTATTAGCTATTACTTATATAGCTAATACAGCTATATTAGCTAATATTAGTTATTTCACAGGCTTCTCTATGGTCACATAACAACCACAGAGAAATCACAGTGCTGCAAAAGTCGGCTCAGTAATATTTGGCAGGAGAAACAACAAAAGCACAACTACCAGTTTTGTGCCCTGACAGTGTCTTTTAGTTGGATGGCACTGAAGCAGTCAGGCATCCAACCCAGTGCAAGATTCCAAAGGCCTCTGTGGTTTTCAAGAAAAAAAAAGAATAATCCTAGAAATTAATAATCTCTATTCCAAAACAGTATGCAAAAGATGACAGGATAAAGTCTGTATTCTTTCAGTGAAAAATGTATTTATTACAAAGCTGAAAATCTCATGCCAGAATACTAAAAGTGCCACGTCTACTTCTGCTTGTGTTGAGACAGGAAGCAAAAAGGGATGTGCAAAGACTAAAAGGAAGTGATGTTTGTTTGGGACTTTTCTCTCTGTTTACGTGTGCTGTTACTCTGCATCCCAAATTCCCTCTGACCACTTCCTCGCCACCACCTCTGAGACTCGTACAGAAAGGAAACCCCACAGAAAACCCCACCTCACCTCGAATGTTCGTTTCAAAGACAGATGCGTTGACATCAATATCGAAGTCCACCCCCTCCTGCAGCACATTTACAACTCGCTGGAACTCGGAAACATTTCCCAAGATCTGCAGGGAAACAGAGAATCAGGTTTAGAGTTCACAGAACAACAAAGAGCAGTTCAATAGTTGGAGCTGATTTTAGTTTGGTTTTCCTATTTTGTGAAATCATTAATTACAGGTATTACTACAATCTGATTGACCGTTTCATCTTATTTCAAAATGCTTTCTTCACACACTTTAGTTCTTTATTCCAGAAGGTGTCAGGAATGGGGCACTCAGCCACCCACCTCCCAGGGGTGATGCAAAGGGAAATGCAAAGTTCTCAGGTCAATGAATAACTGACTTTCGGCACCACGACGTGTAATCCAGGTGTACAGGTGGCTCACAGAGGCCTTGAGCAGGCTGTGGGCGCTCAGAGCTGGCTCCTACTCACCAGCAGGGTGTCCAGGGCGTCGATCAGGGTCAGGGAGAAGCTGCGGAGGAGAGAAGCGAGGTGAGCCCCGGCGGAGGCGGGCGGCCCATCCCCGTCTCCATCCCGGGGACAGTCCTTACCTGCCCCAGGTGTCCTGCCCGTCGCACGTCAGCGGCCGCAGCTCGTCGTAGGGGAATGCGCTCTCCAGGTAGTGCTCGTAGGCGTGGTAGAACATGGCACGCACCCGCTCCCTGCGGGATAAGCACGGCGAGCTCAGCCCCGGCGCGGACGGGCCCCGCACCGCCCGCTCCGTACTCACCGGTAGGAAGCGACGTCCAGCCCGCGGGCGGCCGCGCCGGTGCCCGCCGGCAGCCGCAGCGCCCAGAGACACAGCAGCGGGCCGAGGAAGCGCTGCATGGCCGCGCCGGGGCCTCGCATGGCCGGGTCCCTCAGCCTCGCCCC
>VXBT01009569.1:136771-148168 GCA_013400235.1 Oriolus oriolus
GGAGGCAGAACTCCTGCCCTGGGCAGTGCCCGGCAATTCCCCTGCACAGGAGGCAGAACTCCTGCCCTGGGCAGTGCCCAGCCCTGAGCAGGGCCCAGAGAGGCTGTGGAGTCTCCTCCCTGGAGTTATTCCAGACCTGACTGGCCACAATCCTGTGCCCTGTGCTCTGGGATGGCCCTGCTGGAGCAGGGAGGTGGCACCAGATGACCCCACTGTGGTCCCTCCCAACCTGACCCATTCTGGGATTGTGTGGTTCTGTGATGCTCTGGTCTCCTCCCAGGAAAAAGCCCGTTCTGCTGCTGCCTGCAGGCACAGGAACAACCACAGTGCTGCAGCTGACACAGCTGCCAACGTGGAAATAACTTCTAAGGAAATCTCTGTGTCTCTATTAACAATTACTGCAAGTGCTCCAGTAGCATCTGTGTCATGAGAGGACAGTTTTCATGGCAGTTCTGCTCCTGCTGTCTGAATCCTCAAATGTCAGCAGGCTGGAGGACTCCTTGCTCTCTTATTTGAAGATGATATTTATTTCTCCTCTGTTAATGTTATTTAGAGCCTTCTAGAGAGCCTTGAAGGCGAGTGCTGGCTCCGTTTTCGTGCCAGACCAAAGGTGTGTGTTGAAGCATTTGTCACCACTCCAGCTGTGGAGCTCCTCCAGGGCAGTGAGGTGACAGGGTGGCAGTGGATTCCAAAAGGACAGGCTGCCAGATGGGAAAAGAACAGGCTGGCAGTGCAAACCTCCCTGCAATGACCTCCCAGCTCTGCTAAAACAGGTTCCTGCTAGCATCGGTGTGGCAGGAGAGCTCCTGAGCTCCCAAGGTTGATGTCCACTCTGGGAGTGACCGAGCACAGGACAAAGGCACCACCTGAGCCCAACCCCTTTTTTTTAATGGGGTGCAAAGAAGAAACCAGCAGTGATACAAAGGGACACCCAGCCACCAATCGTGGCACCATTACCTGCAGCTCAGAGTGGGTAGAGGATGCTACAGTCAGTGGGGGCACAGGACCTTCTCTTGGACTTTCCTTACAGTGTTTTGAGGATAAAATGCATTTCTAATTTGTATATAATTTATCACCGATCAGCTGTAGCCTCACGAGTTCCCATTCCAGCCTGTGTCACCTCTGCTGTTCCGTGTCAGACATCTCAGGGCTGCGGCTTGTGCGTCTCAGCTTTTCAGTTGTGATTTCTCATAGATTGGATGAGCCCCAGCAGGCGAATAACAATAACAAGGTACCGCCCTGCCACAACAATGCCCTGCAGTTTTGGGACCAAGCTCGATAGGATTCTTGCCAACAAGCCTGAGTTGAATTTTGCTCATTTTGAGACCTGGCTGTTTGGGCTCATTTCCTGTCTTTCCCCCTCTCTTGTTTTTTGTTTGTTTTTTTGGTGGGTTTTGTTTTTGGTTTGGTTTGGTTTTTTTGTGGTGTAACAAAACTCAATGAAGATTGACAATAGAAACATGTTAGAAGTTTACAGGACTATGCTTGGATGTTTTAAAGGCATCTTGGAGAACATCTTCATGTATCATTCACCCAAAAAAATGTAGTGAATCAAATGAAATGTAGTTGAAATTCAGATGATGCTTATCTATGTTTTAATCTAGCAAGTCTTTGTGGGTAATACCTTGTACCAACACACACTTTCTGAATTTTTGCACATGTACACAGCTGAAAGAGCTGCTTTCATAGCTGAAAGGGGAAAATATGACCTTTCGGAAATTGCGGAACTTCCCCCTGCTCTCTGAAAATAGAAAAAAAATCCAATGAAAAGCACTCTGAGAGATTTCTTTTGCAGATTAGGGAGGAATCTTTTAACCTGCAGTCAAGGACTCAAATTGTCTTCTGCAAGGATCCTCACTAGTCCATGCAGCAGACGATAAATGATCCCTGTGTTAGGTTTGAGGGCCCAGCAGGACACAGCGATCAGGATTTGGGCTGCAAAATTATGAGGTTTTAAAACTTTTGAGCTCTGCCTGTTTTCCTCCTTGTTTCAGAGACTTAAGGGGTCCAACATCTTTTCAAACTTCCCCTTACTACACTTGGGTTGGAAACATAACATTTTTCTTAGTGACAGCTGAGATATTTAACTGAGTGGCATCACCTGAGCTGAGATAGAACCACAGAATTATGGAATGTCCTGAGCTGGGAGGGAGCCACAGGGATCATCCAGCCCCTGGCTTTGCCCAGACGCCCCAACAACCCCACCCTGGCCATCCCTGGCAGCACTGCCCAAACGCTCCTGGAGCTCTGGCAGCCTCGGGGCCGTGCCCATTCCCTGGGGGAAGAGCCTTTCCCTGTTCTCCACCCTAAACACACAGCTTCATGCCACCCCCTTGGATCCTGTCACTGGGTTTAGGAAACAAAACAAAACTCCTGGGAGCCACTGGTGCTTGGCCAAAGCAGTGGAAGCTCATGGTACATCAGTGCCTTCTCCAGGCACTGCCACATGTCTTGAGATGTGGGGCAAGTTTGGCTGTGGTTGGGGTGGCATCTGAGTCCCATGGACATGGGCACCCGTGCTGCCTGCCCTGCCTGCTGTGGGGCCTCTGGGGTGGATGTGCAGCACCAGCCGAGAGATGCAGCAGCCCACCCTGAGGTTTGCCATGTCCTGTGAGGTTGATCACCTCACAGGGGCTGGAGTTGTGGCTTTTTTGGGTCTGCTGGTGTCACCTGAACAACCCAGTTTGCCCCAGAAGCACCCCGTGGCCTCCAGCCGTGCTGCCAGCAGAGGTGCAGCGGGTGCTGCAGGGGTGACTGGCCAGCTCATCTCACAACTGCTGTCACTGCTGGGGTGTTGGGAAATGCCGGCACCGCCAGCGAGATCAGAGGAGCCTGTGCTCCAGAGGCGGGTGAGGAGCAGTCACCCCGCTCTGCCGGGCTCGCTGTGGGTACAAACACGTTCCGGGCTGCGGTGGAAACGTGGCTTTCTGATGTTTCTCATGAGAAGCAGGACTTGTCCTTCCCAGCCAGGCTGGCTCTTGCCTCCTCACCCATGCTGTCTCCTGTTCCAGAGCCACTTGGGAGCTGATGTTCCTTGTGTGGTGTTTCCCCACATTCCCTGGGAGACTCACTGCCATCCACCCCTCACTGGAGTGAGAGTCTCCCAGTGTCCACTCACCATTCCCCATTTGAATAACTAAGGAGGGTAAATGCTCATTTACTGGCTCCTGCCTTCGCTTTTCCCCACCTCAGGGGCAGGGATGGATGTGCAGCCAGTGCAGGACGTGGGAACACTGTACCCATGTGTCTCCTGGCTGGGATGCTGGTGCAGGCCCTGTGGAAAGGCCTTTCTCCATAAAAAGGACCATGCAGTGCCTCTGCCTGAGTGATTTGGAGGCTCATGACCTACCCAGCCAATGTCCAGGTGGGAAACCCCCAGTGCTCATTCAGGAGAAGGGCTTCTCCATAGCTCCATGAGGACTTTTCCCCTTCCAGTCTTTGTCTTGAGTCTTAGAATCATGAGTGGTTTGGATTGGAAGGGACCTTAAAGCCCATCCAGTCCCATTGGCAGGGACACCTTCCACCATCCCAGGTTGCTCCAAGCCCCGTCCAACCTGCCCTTGGGCACTTCCAGGGATCCAGGGGCAGCCACAGCTTCTCTGGGCACCCTGTGCCAGGGCCTCCCCACCCTCACAGGGAGGAATTCCTTCCCAATATCCCATCTAATGCTGCCTTCTGGCAGTGGGAAGCCGTCACCCCTTGTGCTCTCCAGCACAACAAGACCTTTTCCTTCACTGCCACAGCTTGACACTGGGAAATGCAGTCATACATCAAAGCCAGCAAATAGGAAATGAAAAATGGGTTTTTAAAAACGCTCCTGAGGAAACAAAGCTTCCCAATCTTGTATAAGCCCTCTTGTCCAGGTTGGCAGCAGCATGTGAGCTTTGGACCCTTTGACCACCATTTTTAAGGTGTAAAAAAATAAGATGCATTACAAAATCATCATGATGTAGCGGCCCTTTCTTTGGGAAGGCTTAGCAAGGGTTTGGAGCCTGGGAACGGATGGCCATTTTGCTATGGGGATAATGTGCCCCCAATCTGGCTGTACCACAAACCTTTGGAGAAATCTCATCTAGCAAACGCCCCATATGGAATTCAGGGGCTGTTTTGCGTCTCCCATCTCCATCAGTGGATTTCCCTGCATGTACTTTGGCTCTTTCCCAAGTGCGGGGAGAGCTGGGCTGCAGTGAGGAAGAGGGAATAGGAAGGTATAAGACAAAGATCCCAAAGCACTTCCCATCCCTGGCAGTGCCCAAGGCCAGGTTGGACAGGGCTTGGAGCACTCTGGGATAGAGGAAGGTGTCCCTGCCCATGGCAGGGGGGTGGAACAAGATGGTCTGGAAGGTTCCTTCCAACGCAAACCATTCTGTGATTCTTGTGAGGAGCTGGGGCTGGGCGGCTGGGAAATCACCCGGCGAATGGAGCTGCGGTTGGGGTGGGAGCAGTGCCGGCAGGCTTTGCTGAGACCCACAGCTTCCTTGGCAGAGCTCTGTGAAGTTTCCATCCCTGCTAATAAATCACATGAGCACGATCATAATGACAAAGGAAATAATTACGTCTTCTTAAGAAACTCGTCTCCTCGCGCCCCAGGGCCTGTGCGCGGAGCAGTGAGGAGCTTGCAAGTCCGGAGCGTGGGAGGGAGTTGAGACTGACAGAACTCAGGTCGTGTGTGCCCGGTGTGAGTGCAGGGGAGCTGCAGCAGCCAGGCCTGCAGCGCTGCAGGTTCAACAAAGTCATTCAGAAGTCACCCGAGGGTGAGCCAAACCCTGCAAGGTGCTAAGGCAGCTCTTCGTTATGTGGCTAATTGCAAATCACCCTCAGGTCAGCCAGCTGCCTGTGACAACCTGCTGAGCGCCCAAAATCAGCGGAGTTTGACCATGAGCACCATTGCTAAGCCCTTAGTGGGACAGAAGCTTCAGAGAGCTGATCTGTGCCTGGCCGCTCTATGAGCAATGACTTTGCTTCCTATGTGTCTATCTCAGCCCACCATTCGCATTTAAAATCATTCCTTACTGATAGGAAACAAAACACGGCTTTGAAAAAAAAAAAATTCTATCCTGGTGATGGGCTTTGTTTTGCATTTCTTTGTGACAAAAGTGATTAAACTGCTAAATCACAGCTGCTTTTCTCATAAAAAAGACAAAGCATCTTTCAATCCCTCCATCATTTCAAGAGTTGCAGAAAGCCCTAGGTAAATGGGAGTGATTTGATCTATCTTGGCTTTATCACTCTATCTCCTACACCCACAGGCTCCCAAGCAGGGTGCATTTGCTGTCTCATGGCCTAAAAGCTTCCCGTGTTACTCATAACTTAAACACTGAGAGAGAGATAAGGGATTGGGTTTGGTTTGTTTCCTTTCAGAAGAAATGAACATTAATAAATATCTCATTACCAGAAAGTGTCATAGTGAAAGTACAGCGCTTTCTCCTGTTCCACAGTTGGCTCTTTAATTTTCACCATGGTTAAAGAGCAACATGAAAACCCTGAAAAATGATCCCAGTCACACTCAGCTGAGTTTTCAATAACTGCTGGATCAGATAGGGCCTGGCTCCTATCGCGGGAGATGATCAGATACGGGGCAGCAACTGCTGCAGACTTTGCTCGGCACAAATTATTCCCCCCCAATATCCACTGAAAGGTGAAAATTTGCTGTTGCAGCACCCATGATCTTCAGTAGTTTAGAAAACTCCTCAGGCCCCGAGGTTGGTTGCAAGGAGTCCTGGTCCTGCCGTGAGCCATTTCTCATTACATCTCCTGTCACAACCATTGCTCCAGAGAGAGTTGCTGGAGAGGCTCTCCTCCACCAACCTTGTTTCAGGGAGAGGTGGATGGTGATGCCCCAAAAGCACAGGCTGGCTGTGGAGGTGGCCACAGGATCTGCTGCACTGCAGGGCACTGGTGGAGGCTCGGGCTGATCTCTGGCCATCAGGTTCATGGTTGTCTCCAAGGTGGGAGTGAAGGTGCCTCTGCTATGAAGGATGGTTGAAAAGGGCACCAAGGAAGGGTGCCCAGAAATCATGGAATCAGAATATCCTGAGTTGGAAGGGACTCAAAAGGATCATCAAGTCCAGCTCAATGAATGTCCAACTCCAAATGAAGCTCCAAGAGGCAGAAAGAGAGGAGAGCATCAAGCTGGGGTGAGAGGGAGCAGTGAGAAACCAGCAATGAGTCAGGGTTGTCCCCCAGCAGAGGATGGACAAGACCCCCAGTGAGGAAACTGTCTGCTGTCCTTCAGCCATGCCTGGGACACGAGTCTCTCTACATCCATTCCCTGGAGTGGAGAACAGAGAGTGGAATCATTGCCAAAATCACCCCACAGAGCCTCAAAAAATGGCTTAAGCCAAAGAGACTGCACAGCCTGTCCTGGACAACCCCCAGCAAATCCACTGCTGACTGGGAGAAGCCAGTGGCAGAGAGCTAGCACAGAGCATGTGCTTCCGTGCACGGCTCCCCAGCAGGGAAAATCCCTGCATTCCAAATCCCACCAGCAGCTCTTTGCTGGCACTGCTGGTGGGAGTGATTCGATGCCTGGGTTGGGATGGCAGACGCTTTTGGGCAAATTGCGTCCTCCAGCAGCATGAGAACAGGAGAAGTGAGTGCATAACGCACAGGCAGGAGTGGGGAGTGAGAGGGAAGCGTGGAAAATGGGTGAGTGAACGAAAAAAAGGTCAGAAAGCAGAGAAAGGTCCATCTCCTGAAACTGGTAGAAGGGAAAGGTCTCATGGCTTTTAGGGCAGTCTTCAGACACGAGTCCAGATTTTAGAACGTGTAGGGTTGGCAGTACTGTGGTTTATTTGCTACAAATGATTTACAAGGCCCTTCAGTGGGAAATAAATTTCACAGGACAATGCCTCCAGGGAAAATAATATGTGTTTGGATGGGTGATTCATCATTCTGCATTAAGCCCGCAAGATCAGCTGACATCAAGGTATACCTGATAATCTCTTATCTAAATAATTTCCCCTTGAAATCCTCCATCTGTGCAGCTCTGTGCTGCTGATGTGAGGATAAACTGTTGGGCCAAAACTTCTGCTGGGAAAACTGGCCTTGTAGTGGTGTGGTCAGGATGGGGAGATGCTGAGAAGACCCCAGAAGACCCCACACCGTGTTGGGTTATGTGGAAGGCACCAATGGTGCCAGGCAGCTCCAGAGAGGTGGTGGAGGGTAGGGGAGGAGGGCTGCTCTGCTTTTTTTTTTTGCATATGGGTCCCTTTAAAGCTTCTGAGAATGTCCCACCTGGTCATGTCTTGGCTCCTGATCAGTACCAGAAGAAGGCTAAGAGCAGAGCCTTCATCTAGCTTTGCCAGCCTGGAATTGCCTTCATGCTGGGACATTTCACCAGAATTCTCCAGATTTCTTTCTTTTCTGCTCCCAGTTTGGGTCACCTTCATTAGCCACCCTGGGACGAGGTCAGGCCCCAATGCTGAGCTCCCAAAACATCTCCCACTGGTGTGATGCTGAAAACATCAAACAAACCCCATCCCTCCACAGTCTCCCTCAAACTCCATTTTTTTGCCTTCCTCTCAGCATCCCCTTTTTTCCTGCTGTTGCAGTCACAGGGGTTTCTCCATCACGGGGCTCCAGGGGCCGTTTTTTGGGGGGGATGCTGGTGACGTGTAGACCATCATCACTGCATGCTGTGTGTTGGGACAGGACAGTTCCAGAGGATGGGGGTAGAGCTTGGGGTGGCTGTTGTGGGTCTGGACAGGGGTCCCACTGCACCTTCCCATCTTTGTCTTCACAGCTGTGCAGCAATCTGGGGACACACGTGGGGGACGGTGGCACTGAGGCCTGCTTGTGGCCGTCTGGCACCTGCTGTGCCAGGGTGACGTGAGGCTTGTGCTGCTGAATTCACAAAATTAGTCACTAATTATAGCAGCCACCCACAGTGTCCCCGACACCCAGGTATCCGCAGAGGTCACGAACCCCGTGATTCAGCCGTGAATCCGCATGTAACTCGGGTGAAATAACAGGAAATATGGGCATAAGAGACGTCAGCCCATCGCTGATGGTGCCGATAGCGTGTTCCGTGCTTCTCCCTTTGCCATGGAAACGGGCTTGGATGGCACCCAGAAGGGTAAATGCTCTGCAGCTGCCTCTCTCCTCAATCCAGGCGGTGGGTTTGCCTCCTCTCCTGGGTGGTGGGGATAGCTGAGCCCCACAGCAGCTGCCCCACAGCTCCCAGTGCACCTCTGACAGCCCTGAGGGGTGGAGAGGATTTCTGTAGGAAACGTCCTTCCAGCCCAAATGACACCCCCAGTCCTGGCCACCCTGGAGAGGAGGAGGAGACTGAATGCATGGTGCCCATCCCTCTGCTTCACACACGGCACCCCAGGGCCCCATCCACCCTGTGCCAGCTCCAGGATGGAGAGATGGGAGCAGCTGCCCATGGTGCTGGTGGCGGGGTTCTTTCCACTGGTGCTGACACAGTTTCTGGGCGGCAGCAGGGCAGGGCTGCCAGTAAACAGCATCACTGGAGCCTCTCAGATGTGGGTATTTTGCGTTCCTGCACAGGGGAAAGCTGCGAGCAGAGCTCTGCCCCAGTAGTTTTGGTGTGTTGGGAGGAAGGGGCTCGCAGCCCAGGGGGGCACATCTGAGTGTCTGCACGGCCTGGCAGGGAGCAGGGATGGGTCTTCCTCTTCCCCTCAGCAGCTGCAGCATGGCTGGTGGGCACAAAAGCTGTGTCTGGCCCTGTTTTGGGCAGGTTTCTCTGCCCATAAGCCACCTCATGGACCTCAGCACCCACACCCATGGAGCTGCTCAGCCCCCTGACTCTTTCCATCTCTGTGAGCTGCTCATCCTCTCCCAGCTTCTCCCACCTCCTCCTGGCACCCCACAAGCTGCTGCCTCCCTCATTTTTCCCCCTCTGACTCCTCAAAGCCCATCTCAGTTCCCCCCATGCTCCCTGCCCCTCGGTCAGCCTCTGTGGCTGCAGGATTATCTCTCCATTAACGTGCAGTTCAGCAAACCCAGAGCATTTTGGAAGGGTTGAAGGGATCTGTGAATTTGCTTTGAATATAGCAACGTGTTTTGGCTAAAGGGAACAGGAGAACATTTTGAAAATGTCAAAATATTTTGTTTAGGCGTTTTTTGAACAAAATGTTTCACTCGGGTAGTTGACAAAAAAGAAAAAGGAAGAAAAAAATCAGTTCAAAATCTCCAAAATAAAACCTTCCCACTTTTGTTTTGAGATGGCACCTGCCCGGGAGAACTCAAACTACAAAGGCACAAAAGCTGTTTTCAATGGTAAATAATGTCCAGGCACCCAAGGGAGTTGCTTCAGTGGAAGTCAAAATGTTTCAAAGGGAGTCAAAACATTTTCTGATTTTATTTTTTGCCCTATTTCACTTAAGTGGGGGAAAAAAACCCTGTCCTTGCTGGGCGTGGATCAAGGACTCGTGTTCACTTTTATGCTGGCTGCTAAGCAGAAATATTTGTGACAACAACTTGATAGGGAGCTCAGGTCTGCTTCTTGTGTTAGAGAGGGAATTAATGCTGGGATCAGGTTGTCCATGGTGATCCATCCTCTCTGCCCCTCCACTTTGGCTTCTCATCCTGTAGGACGAAGGATCCAAAGAAAATCTCTTTTCTCCATGTCCAAGTTTGCTCCAACCCCTGCTCTGCCCTGGAGATCCTGGAGCTGTTTCTGAAGTGATGCTGCAATTCATTTGTGTTTCTCAGAGCCTTCCTTATTTCACAGAATCCCAGACTGGTTTGGGTTGGAAGGGACCATAAAAACTCATCCTGCAGTGGGCAGGAACATCTTCAACTGGACCAGGTTGCTCTGAGCCCCGTCCAACCTGACCTTGAATGTTCCCAGGGATGGGTCATCCACAGCTTCTCTGAGCAGCCAGGTACATCTCTTGATGGATCTCTCTGTCTGGCCTTGTCCTCCTGTCCTCTCCTCCCCGCTGCTAGGATAAAAGCCTGGGGTCATGATCCATCTCCCCCTGCCCAGCACTGGGGGCACTGAGCTCCTGCTGAAAACAACACACATCCCATTTTCTGCCTGCTCTTCCATGTGCTCCAGCCATGCCTGTTTGTCTTTCTGACATCTGCCTGGGAGCGCCCCACAGCTTTCACAGCTGATGAGTAATTCCAAGCAAACTTGCCCAAAGACTCGAAGGTGGGAAGCTCCTACCAGGACACTCACGACTGGGAGTGGGGAGGACCGAGTGGGAATGGGTGATCTCATGGTGTTTTGCCTCCTGGTGGCACCTCCAAGGCTTGGGTGACTCTTCTGGTCCTTCTCACCACGAGCTGTAATGTGAAATGCACCTTTGAAACAAAACTATTTAAAAACAAGTATTTTTGGTTAAACAAACATAGGAGGAGAGGCTGAGGGAGCTGGGAAAGGGGCTCAGCCTGGAGAAAAGGAGGCTCAGGGGGGACCCTTGTGCTCTCCACAACTCCCTGACAGGAGGGGGCAGCCGGGGGGTGGGGTCGGGGTCTGCTCCCAGGAACAAGAGATAAGACGAGAGGAAACAGCCTTAAGCTGACCTAGGAGAGGTTTATATTGGAGATTAGGAGAAATTTCTCCACAGAAGGGGTTGTCAAGCCCTGGAACGGGCTGCTCTGGGCAGTGGTGGAATCACCATCCCTGCAGGGGTTCAAAAGGCCTGTGGATGTGGCCCCTGGGGATGTGGGTTAGGGGTGGCCTTGGCAGTGCTGGGTCAGTGGTTGGACTGGAGGATCTTAGAGGCCTTTCCAACCCAAATGATTCCATGATTCTCTGACAATCCAACCCTTCCAGTAAATCCCGCAGCCCTCCTTGCACGGAGCCCTGTTGGGGCGGTTGGAAGGAGATCTTTGTGTTGAGCTGAGCAACATCTGAGTTTGCCAGAGCATATTTTCACTGTAGGAATTACAAACATTTTGATCAACATTTATTAATCATCAGATAATAGACACCCACAGATTTTTATCTGCTGTCTCTCATGGGCTTTTAGGAGGTTTGCAGCAGTTTTGCAGATCCCTGTCTGATGTATCACAGCTTGACCTGGGACCAATATTCTTCTTAGAGCTGAAGCTCCTGAAGCTCCACTTGTGCCAAAAAGTCATGTATATGGTTGGAAAAAGATCTTCCAGTGGAGCTTGGTGAATGTTTTTGTACAAAACTCTCAGGTGGGGAAATTTTCAGTTCATCTGAAGTGCAGCTGCTTTGTGAACCAGCTAAAGTCTCGGAGCTGACATGCACTACAAAGATTCAGTTTTTACTCTGCATCACCTTTTTGTCGTGGTGTTTGCAGGGAAAAACATAGAGCGATGTGGATGTAGTGTAAAGGAACACAGCCTGACGAAACCCAAAGGATCCATAAGTGTGAGAAACGTTAATGTAACCTCCAAGCAGCATTCAGAATTCTCGTCCCCTCCCTTTCCTTCTTCTCTTCTCTTCTC
>VXBT01009576.1:0-11993 GCA_013400235.1 Oriolus oriolus
TTCTGTTCTGATTTTGTTAGTAAAAAGTGCACTTCATATCTCTAAGCTGAGCCTGTTTTGACCATGATGGGATTTAGTGAGTGATCTCTCTCCTGATGCTTATCTCAAGCCATGAACCCTGTGTTAATTTTTCTCTCCTCTGTGCAGCTGCAGAGAGGAGTGAGTGAGTAGCACTGGTGAGTGTCTGGCATCTGGCTCAGGTTAACCCACTATACTTGATCAGGGGAGTTGGACTAGAAGACCTCTAGCAGGCACCTCCACCCTCAGCCACTGTGGGGAATCTTATTTCTGCTTTTCTTTACATTACAGTAAAAGATCATCTATGTTTATTGTTTCTCTCCTGCAACATTTCTTTTCTTCCTCAGAGTGAAGATATACATCACTCACAAAAAACAGATGAAAAACAGAGTGCGTCAGAAGGTGGCTCACAGTCTGAAATCATGTAAGTAGAATTATTTTGTTTTGCAGTGGTACTTGAACTAAACCTGCATCTACTCAATTTGGATAGAATTCCACTTGACCATAGCAGGTTGAACCAGTCAGGAGATCACGATAATTTGCCTTCCATATTAAGTGAAGTTTTTTGATAGAAATTTTGATTACTGAGTGGCAGTGCATTAGCTAAGATCTAAATGGTAGATAGGAACAGGGATAAAGACTTAGCTAAACTCTGAAAAAAACCAAACTAGTCTTTCTACAGCCAGCAAGAGAATGAAGAAATTCTGCCACATTGTGGGTAAAGCTTGGCTGTGAAATTTGATTTTTGTTTTTTTAATAGAAAGGGCTCACTGAATTCTTTGACATTCATAGTTGTCCATCAGAGCTTATTAGTTGTACACATCATGCATGTGATGTATTTCTTCTTTCCTGTTTGGAAACTGTTCCTCTTCAGAACTTGGTGCAAGCCTCTAAGATAGAAGTTACTCCAAAATGTCTCTGTGTTATCTGTACTCCTTTATGAAGTTAATTCTGGTGACTATTTCTTACATTGAGAAATGGTGTTTAAAGAAGTGTGTGCCTAAGGTTTCCATTTTTGCGTGATCATTGACTTGTTATTTCATGATACAGTTTTTTGAAGGTGATTTACAGGTGGGGTACTAGTTAATGCTGAGTTGGTTTTCATGCTTCTGTCTTTCCCTTTTGGAAGGGCAGCTCACTCTCATGATAAAGACTGTCAAAGCTTTATTTGTCCTGTTCTAGGGAGAATATAAGAAAAGGTAGTAGTTCCCAATCTGAAGATTATTGATAAGATGTAGGGCTGTGTCAGTGTGTGAATCCCAGGACATGCCATTGCAGTGGTTAAGGACACAGAGAGTGAAGTATGTATCCCGTTCTTCAGTAACATGTGGATGTTGGCAGTAGGACAAGGTATTTGAAAGAAGTTTGTTTTTCCATGACTGAGATAGCTTTGAGAGGGGATGGGGGGAAAGGAGAGACAGATGCAAAACATTGTATATAGGGCAGATTTATGTTGTTTCTATGTAAAATCAGTCACACTGATGTGAATTGGGAATCACTAGGAGAAGAAATATTCCTATTTATTTAACAGCAGGAAATGCTTCCTTCAAGTATTTTTTAGTAGATCCCACTGAAAGCCGGCAAAGTTGTTAAGGTTGATTTGATACTCTTTTCATAACATTGTAGCATGTCTTTTAATATCAGAAAGATGCAATGTTTTTTTTCTGAATATTGTCTTGCTGCATGCAATGTCTTGACCCATGCAGTCTGTGATGCTCTTAAAGTGCATTTTGAACCATATAAGACTTTAAGTTTCTCACTGATAATAATGTATACCACCTATTTTTTATATCTTAAGGAATACTGAAAAGTCAGCAGATAGAAGACGCTTGCAAAGACCTAAACCCAATTTAGTGAGATCATCTGGAAGGAGGGAGACAGCAAAACAAGACAAAACAGAGGCCAAAACTTCCTCTCCAACCCTTGCAAATGCAGGTGAAAAGGTCAGGAAGAGGAACATTACTTAGTATATTGTTCTTGATACTGCATCTGTTTTGCTCAATGTGGATACTGTGGATCAGGGACAGTCTTGTAAATTACATTTTGGGAGCTGCTACTGAGATATCTGCACTTGTCTAAGACTAATATTCCTTGCCTCAATTCCAGTGCTCTGAAGAGGACAGTAGAAGAAACAGAAATGAAGCCACAGAAGTAGAGAACAGGGATTTGGATACTGCATCTGAGTAAGTATTGAGATCGCTCTTCTGGTCTTTTGGAATTAACCGACTATAATTGTTAATTTATTCCATATAGTTCTCTTAAAAAAAGATAGCAATAACTGTGAAATTTTAATATAAATCTCAAAATTGACTTGAGCATTTTTTTTTATGATACCAGGTGGTACTATGGTAAAAGGTATGTAATTCTTTTCTGGAAAGTTGAGGAAAGCATTGCTTTATGAAATACCAACAATGCTTGTAATTTGAGAGAGGGAAAGTGATAACTATGGCTTTGCTTTCCTCCCAGCCTCAGTTCTCAGATAATGGCCTTGCTTCTGATGCCTGCAGAAGCAGCTATGGTGTGTAGTCTAGTTAGGTTCCTTCCCTGTGTGATAAATTAATCTCTTTTTCAGACATAGATAAATTTGAGTTTTCACACGCTGGAAGACTAAACAAAGCTTGTTTCTCATGTGAAGCAACTTGCATAAGTTTGGGCCAATCTTTCTGAAGACAACACAATTCTAGTAAAGAAATCTGTGCAAGACATTGTATGTTAGATAGGCTTGAATATTATGGAGTAAATGTCACTGTTGTGGATCCTTTTGTGCAGAGAACCTGAAAAAACTTCCATTGCAAAGACAATAGTTAGAGGATATCGACAGAGATTTAAACCTAATGTTACAAGAGCATCTGGAAGGAAAGAAGAGCCTGAAAAAGACGCAGGAAATGATAAAATGTCCCATCTACAGCCTAAGGGGGAAACTGAGAAGGTATTTAATAAAGTAAATTTAATAAAGTAAAGATAATGTGTTAGCTATAAAATGGATGCAGCAGTAATGTTATCTTTTTGGTTTTTTTCTTTACTTTTTTGCTCCTGAATATGACCAGGAATTAGCCACTTACTTAACCTACTTCCAGTGACAGTGTGGTATTGCTTAGTAACCTCAGCTATGCTGAAAGGCTGTTACACACAGTAGATACTAATAATCTTTCATGTCCTGCAGCAAATACAACTTTAGGTGTTTGATCTAGTTTTTCTGCACCTGTCTGACTGTGAAATGTACCCTGTGTGTGTGTCATAAGCAATCTATTTTGTCTCCTCTTATGAACAGTTACTTGGTCAGTTAGGTGATGCTGCTCTTTATAAACCTAAGGCAGTTCATGTCATAATGTTCTGTTTCTGTTCAGAATAATGACCAAGGTAATAGGCATGATGTTATCAGTGAAGATGCTGCAGAAAAAGATGACAAAGTCCTGGAGACAGTGTCTCAGTAAGTATGAGAAAAATAGGAAGATAAGTGCTGCTGTCCTGCAATTTACCATTCCTGTCACTTCTGGTAGTATTTTATAGTGTGGTAATTATAGAAGTTTTTGAAGGAACTTCTGCAGTGAGACAGAAACTGAGGGCAAAATAGGAATCTTCATTAATTTATGAAACATAAATTAAGCACTTCTGTTTTTAAAGTGATGCTTTTAAATTCTAAGTCAGTCATGGTAAATGCAAAAAAACCTGAAAACTTAGTCCCTTGAAAACTAAAACAAGCCTTAGCTACTCGCTTTTAATACTAAAGTGCATCCCTTTCAGTGCTTAAGTATTTAAACAGGAGTAAGTGATCTGGAAGTGTAGTTAAGTGTTAGGTGTCAAATAAAAGGAAGAAAAAATTCCAGTATGTGGGCAATTTAATGGACATATTTATTCAGTGTTGCATTTTTCTTCAGTGTGCCACTACAGAAGTGGCAGCTGTAGTGTAAGAGGAATAATATGTTTTACAGAAGAGATTGTAAAAAATAAAAACTAAAAAAAGCTAACTTTCCCCCAGATACCTCCTCCCAAAAAATCCCCCAAACAACCTAAACCAAGAACAGAAATAAAAAAATCAAAACCTTAACCTTTTGTTTTTAAAGGCAGATAGTTGAAGAGGATGGATGGAGATAAACTGGGTTTGATAATCTGCCAGAAAAATATTTTCAGTTATTTCTTTCATTAACCTGCTCTGTAACTTGATTCTCAGTGTAAAAAGGCATAGAAAAATCTAACAGTTCTAGCAGTGCACTACTGATATTTTTACATTAATAAGATAACAAAGTTATTTATGTATTTTTTGAATGCGCTGAAGAAAAACTCTGAATATTTGTGAATTTTTTAAACTTTTTATTAGATTAGGTCTGTCTGCCTCTAGACTAGATAGAAATACAGAGAGGTCCATTATGGTCCAGAAGAAGGTCTCTCTAGTGTGGTATCCTGTCACCAATGGAAAGAGGAAAATAACAGGGCAAACATAAGTTTAAACTCTCAGTCCCTAGTAGATACACTTCTAATTTTATTCTTTCAAGAAGCTAGTAATGCAGTTTAGGCAAGTGTATGTTAATAACTGTTTAAAAAAAAGGGGGGGAAAAAAAAATGACTTCTCCAAGTTTCCACCCACTTTCAGCTGCAGTATGTACTTCATGGATCATGTATGTTTTTCCAGGTCTAATGAAACAGCCGATTTAAAAGAAGACTGCAAACAGAGCGTGTTGAATCCAACACCTCTAAAGAGAGGTAGAATACAGAGACCAAAACCAAATCTAGGAAGAACTGTTGCAAGGCAAAAAGAACTGACAGATGAAAAAGATCCTGAAGGGGAGACAACTGAAGGTGGAGAAGCAGAAAAAGGTGTGATACACCATCAAGATGAAAAAGATGATCCCTGCCTCAAAAGTGTAAGTTTCCTGAGCAGTTGCTTACACACACTATTTTCCTTAGTAGAAGCCTTGGTAACAAAGACCTAGGTACATACCGTATAATTTGTAGGGGTAGGCTTTGCATGCTTTATTTATTATTTGAGAGTAAACTAAATTGTCATAAAATTACCTTATTTTTGCACTTGGGTTCTGTTTTCCGTGGCATCAGGTTTAACCCCAGTCAGCAACCAAGTACCAGCTCACTTGCTCATTGCCCCACCAGCAGCACTGGGGACAGAATTGGAAGTGTAAAAGCTGGAAAACAGACTGAGATAAACCCCTGAGTGCTGGATGTAAGGTTTAATAGGGAAAGCAGAAGCTACACTCATGTGCAGAGCATAACCAGAAATTCTTTTAGTACTTCCCATGAACAGGCAGGTGTTCAGCCATCTCCAGGAAAGCTGGGCTTCATCACACATAATGGCTATTTGGGAAGACAAAAGCCATTCCCCACACTTTATATACTAAGCTGCATGTCATATGGAATATCCCTTTGGTCAGTTGGGGTCTCCTGTCCTGACTGTGTCTCCTCCCATCCTTCTGTGCCCCCCCAGTTTCTTCTCCAGCTTGTCAGTATGAAAAGCAGAAAAGGCCTTGGCTCTGTGTAAGCCCTCCTCAACAATAACTATATTATCAACCCTGTGTGCAGCACAAACCCAAAACACAGCCCCACACTTGGCACTCTGAAGAAAGCTAACTCTACCCTAGTCAAAATGAGCGTACTTGAAAATTGAATGTATCTCACTTTGTCATATTATGATACCAGATCTGAAAAGAGAAAGGCAAAGAAAAGATATATTAGAAGATGAACCACTTAAGAAACAAAGTATAAAGAAAAATAACTTCTCACTTTTATAGTAGATACTGATATTAGTTGAATGCACAAGAAGCAAGAGAAATCTTAGTGTTTCTGTAGGAAATATTAAAACTTTCTCATTTTCCTTCTGCTCTCCTTAAAGAGAGATTGAGCAAATATTTCATCTTAACAGAGTGGAACTTTTATTCGTTTTAGGATTTAACAGTTCATGAAGACACTCAACCATCCAGTGTGACGTTAGAAGATGTTTCTACAGATTCTGACATGAACTCAATAAATACAAGACAGTGTTTCCAAGGGAAGTCCTCAGAAGCAGAAAACTATGAAAGTGAAAAGGGATTGTCAGATGTCTTGAAACAGGTTTCAGATTCCAATACAGGGTAAGGTTATTCCACTTAAATGGAGAGAAGGAATGGTTCAAAGCCCTGAGTAGCTCTAGGTATTACACCATTTTACATTCAACTCCAGAATTACAAACAAGTTTTATATATATAAAGAGATGTTTAGTCAAGACAATACTAGACTTTAACTAACAAAACCCCCAAGAGCTTGAAAATTTACGTGCTGTTGGATGTTAATTTGTTCTTTGGACTATTGGCCTAATTTTCAAATAAATGCATTTTTCTAATGCTCTGTCCCTGTGATTGTCTTCCCCATGTTGGTCTCCACAGTGCATCCCGGTGTGCTTATATAAATCCTTGAGTACAGTGTCTGGTTTCCTATTAATGTGTCTCTCAAAAAAAATAGTCAACCACAGGTGTTCTGTAGGTCTACTGGGTAGCTTTAAACATGATTAGACAAAAGCATTTGTAAGAGGTATATATCATGTTAAAATGTCTCAACTTGTCTTCCAGGTCTCAGCTGGAAGCTGCAGTTAACTTACCTTTGCTTACCTGTTTATAAGATACATAGGCTTTTGTGTAAAAAGCAATGTGATGATTACTGTGTTTTTATTGGCTCTTTTTTCATGTCTATAACATTGTTATTGCTCTGAGAGTTATGTAGAAGTATGCCATATTGTCCCATGCCTTTAACTGTTCTTTTGTTTGTTTTTGTAGGGAATCTCATCCTCAGAAGGAAGAGGAGAAAACTGTAGTATCATCACCTCAGCTACTGAGGAGTCGATTCCAGAGACCAAAGCCAAATTTAAGAACAACAACTACTAGAAAGGAAGTGCTGGATGTAAATAATAAAGATGCATCACAGAAAGATACCAACAAGGAAGAAAGTTTGACACAGTGTGATAGTGAATGTAGCATCCCTCCTG
Organism: Oriolus oriolus; assembly: GCA_013400235.1. Lineage (NCBI taxonomy): Eukaryota > Metazoa > Chordata > Aves > Passeriformes > Corvidae > Oriolus > Oriolus oriolus. The sequence goes on from VXBT01009576.1 coordinate 6,986, forward strand.
ACACAGATGTAAGGGGTTTTTTTTTTCCCTTTAGTTGTATTTGAGCTTTTGGTTTTGTGAAATGAAATGCTGATGATTTTAAAAAAACAAAGTTAATAACCTCTTCAAATAAATTTTTCAAAAGCTAACATTTTCTACATTAAAACTTGTGTACTTTTCACTTGGTCGTATGTGAGGAGAAAAAGATGTTGTTACGTGTCCAGATGTCTTTCTGACCCAAGGTGGTATTATAGAGTTGACAGTGAAGAAAGAAAAGGTGTTATTAGATGATGGCACAGAAGAAATATCGATTTCAAGCTAATTTGTCTTAACTAAAAAAGTGTGTATTTGTCCTGGAAAGACTAGGAAATCATTACTGCAGTTCCTGAGGAGTTTTGCAGGAGAGTGCAAAAAATTCTCTTGAGTTTTTCAGAGAGTGATAAATACAAAACTTCATAGACATCTAAAAGTCTCCTGTTGGTTTATTATTACAACTTGTTCTGGTTCTTGTGTTTAAATTTTTCAGAAGGCAGGAAAATGTGAAGTCTTAAACCCACTAGAATCCTTGGGAAAGGAGAAGTCACTTTGCTCTCAGGAGGTTTCTGAGAGGCCAAGCTGTAAGTCCCCAAAAACATTTTCAAGATCAGAGGATGGTGCAGTGCAGTTCTGCCTGCCTGAAATTAACCAAGATGACGTCTCAACTACTAATGCAAGGTAAGGGCTTAGCTGCTTCTGACTCTTGACTATAACAATGAAAGTATTTTACAAGGAAATCATTGTGCCAATGGATTGCCATCTGGCAAACACAGTCTAATGAAAATTCTGCACAATATTTCTGTTCTCACAGTTTCAGCACTAGTAATACTAAAGTTTCAGTAGCTTCTATGCCAAGCATGAACTTAATGAGCATTCACTTTACAACTGTTTCATCATCTGAAAGACTGGATTTGTTTCATGTAAGCAGGGAAATAATAGTTTGCTTATCAGAGAAATGATATGAAAATTGCTTTGGTTTTATCGCAATAAGTAGTCAATAAGTTAACACCTTCAGTGAGTTAGTTAATTCTGTTGTGGAAGTATGCAGAAGACCATTGGTTTGAAATTTTTGCTGGAACAAATTGTTGTTTGGAACTTAAGCTCAGCAGAACTTTTTGTTCACAAGATTTTTCTTAAAAACTCAAGTGTTTTTTGCATGTAGTACTAATGGGCCCATGTTTGTTTTTGTAATACACATTTGTATTAAGTTTTGGATTATTTTTTCTGTCTTAACTTTGCATTGATAGCAGAAACAGCACTCAAGAAGAAAGTCAACAAGCACCTCTTCCACCTATCCAGCTGGCACGGAACAAGAGATACAAACCAAACTTGGTAAGAGCTGTTGGAAAGAAGGAGTTACAAGTATCAGAAAATGAGAGGAAGAAAAAGCCTGAAGCAGAGCAAAAAGATGAGTTTGACGATACTGTCATGGTAAGCCTTAATAAGAGTAAGGCTTTGCCTTCAAAGTTGATTCGAAATGCATGTTCAGTTTTATGAAGTTAAATGAAAACAATGAAGTTGCATTGCCTGAAGCCGAGACAATATATTGGATGGAAAAAAATTCCTGAACCTTGGTAAGCTGAGGTGTAGGTGTGAAATCAAAGAGGTCTACGACTTGAAGTATTAATTATTTCTTTTACAAGGGATCTGATTTTGACTGGATTGCATGATAGGAAAAAATTACACACATTTAATATAAACTCTAGAATAAAAATGCATAAAAATTAGCTTTTTTTGCTCATTTCATCTTTCCTGTTTGCATGAATCAAGTCTCTGTTGACCAATATAGTATAATGTCTCAAGTGAAGGGAGAGGACAGCCATTTTTATGAAAAAAAACTTCAATTTGATAAGCTTTACCTGGCTTTATCACTACAGTACCTGATACTCCTCCACTTCATACTGACAGTGTGTATTCCCACTGACACTCTACTAGGGACTGTAAAAGGTGTGAAGATCCTCAAAAGCCATTTACAGTGTGATGCGTTCTCTGTAACCGTTTTGTGGGTTGCACATGAATCATGTCAAGGATATGGGGATATCTGCATCAACTTGCCTTAGATTTGGAGTACAGCTAAACTTTGCAAGAGTGACTCGTGTCAGAGTGGTTATAGCTGGTTTTGTTCTTTAGCCTGTGTAAAATACTTGTGTCCTGCATTCATCTCTCATCTCCCTTCAGTGCCACAGTCATCTCAGCCCTAGCTGAGATAGTTCCTCGTGGTTCAGCTTTGGCTGCTCTAGGCGTGTGGCCTGTGAACCTTGCTCATGCATCTGCTATGTACTGGGCAATTCTGTAGAACCAGAGCAGGTCTGATGCTCCTCTTTACTAATAAGGCTTCCACAGGCCTGAAGTGGTGAGGGATATGTTTGAGTGGCTTCTTTGTGGAACCAGTGTGGCAAATACAGATGTAAAGCTTATTAGGCCTTCTGGATCTTGAGGTTATGTTATTGTGGGTTGGGCGTGTCTGTGCTGCCCTCTGCAGTGTCCAGTTTTCAAAGGTTTTCCATTTGCTGAAGTATTTTGTTTCCACAGCGCTTCATGTATTAGGGAGTTGATTGAATGTTAAATAGACAAGTGTTTCCCATAATGCTTGGGTGCATGTAGTATTTAAAAGCTTAACTCCAGGTATCCCAGGACTATGAAGACTTCTGTTCCTTTTTGTATATAAATTGACCAATGATAACATGATTCTTACCTTTATTCCAGTTGGGAAAATAGCATAGTTTCTATTTTCATATCTAAAATATATGTCTGTTTTAAAAGCTTACCTAGTTCTATTTTTCTTCATGCTTCTTTTACTGTAAATTAAAGGGTGAAAATGAAGCTGTATTGTGTCAAGCAGATGTATTGAGCAAAGAGGAACAGGAACAGCAAGAGGTGCCTCAGGTGCCCTCTATTTCTGAAAACTTACTGTCTGAACAAAGCAGGTGAGGTTTGAGTTCAGCAAAATTGCACTTGAAAAGTTTTTGTCTGTGCATAATGAGACACTTCTGCAAATGTCAATTCCTCTGCTCCTCGTCTTTTGTCTTTCTACAGTATTTCATTTCCAGTGCCTACAAACAGCTTCTTCCAGTGTTTTCAGAGCACGTTTTTTTTAGCTGCTCTCCTTGCCATTGTTTATCTGGTATATACTTCATCCGTATGAGCTCATAGCTCTTCTTGACCAAGTTTTTTATTATTGGGTCTGTATTTGCTTAAGTAGCAGTCACACATGTAACATATGTAACATATAAATACTGCAAAATTTCAGAGACTTGACTTTCATTTATCCCCCTATGTGCTCTTCTATTTTACTGCTACTCTTGTTAAAATAAGATCTTAAGCGTGTGTTAGACTGCTGATACTTTGATGTCGGTATAGTTAGCAACCCAACTTGTTTTTTATGTTAAAAATGTCTTCACAAAGACATTTGTTATTCCTACTCCAAAGTTAACCATAAATGAGAAATATATTTAAAAATATAATTTTATTGATCTTAAACAAAGCAGTCTATTAGTCTGATGTGTAAGTGTTGATTCAAAACTTTAATGCAGAAGTGCTTATTTATCCTCCCAGCCAAAGTCAAGTGTGGCTTTATCTGTTTTTGGTTTTGTTTGTTTGCTTTAAATTCACCAGTGCTGAAAAATTTACCTCCCAAGAAGGTAAGCTGAGTGCTCTGAAACCAGGACAATTCATAAAGATTGAGTCTCCAAGAACTAGACCAAACCTAGAAAGAATATACAGCGAAAAAGAATCTCCAGTAGTACAAAAGCTTGCTGCCCCAGATGAGGAAGAAATGGATCAAGGAGAGAATCTGCCTGTGGCAGAAGAATCTGAAAACCCTCTCTCCTCAAAAGTGAGAATTCTGTTCATATGTTTCTGGCTATACTATCTGATGCTTGGTTCACACTAGCTGTTTTTAAGACATCTAAGCTGTTGTAAATGCATTAATTAATTTAATCCTAGTAATAATTCTTGTTCAGTATTTGCATGCTATTATAGGGTTTTCCAAAATTCTGTTAGTGACACATTGATAAGACATCTAAAGACTTCACTTGAACTTTGACATTCCAGCCATATTCATGACACATGAACAGTTACCTGCATGCTGTATTTCTGTTGCTGGGATTCTTCTGAACTCCTTAGTGGCTGCTCCTGAAGGACTATATTGGTTATAGTATCTGTTTTTATTAGCTAAATGCTTTCCTAGAGGAACAAGGAACAGTGATGGTGCCATAAACTACTTGGAAGTTTTTAAATGAAGTTTTGTCTCAGATTAACAGCTTGATCATAATCTGCAATACCTTTTTTTACAGGTGATATATTTAGTGCTAATTCTGTTGTTGGTTTTTTTCTCAAGTCAAAGGATGGCATGGAGGTATTGTTGCTTGTGGGAAATACAGCCAAGAATGACAATCTAGACATAAGTTTGAGAAGCATGACATCAGAAACGCTTTCTTCTTCTAAAAAATCACCAAATTGCCACAGCAACAGAGAGAAAGAAGAATGTCTATCTACAGATGCTATAGGAGGCATTCAGGATACCACAGAAAGGTAAAGTTACCTGTTGACAAAGTAAAAAATCTCTTATTTTGGTTTCAGCTGGGGTAGAGTTTATTTTCTTCTTAGTAGCTGGTAGAGAGCTGCATTTTGGATTCAGTATGAGAATACCATTGATAATACACTGACATTTTAGTTGTTGCTGGGCAGTGCTTACCCTGAGTTGAGGACTTTTCAGTGTCTCATGGTCTGCCAGTGAGCAGGTGCACAAGCAGGTGGGAGGGAGCACGGCCAGGACAGCTGATCTGAACTGGCCAAAGGGATATTCCATACCATGGAACATCTTGCTCAGTAATGGAGGGAATTGGTCAGCGGCTGCTGAACACTGCTTGGGGACAGGCTGGGCATCAGCAGTGAGCAATTGTGCATTACTTGTTTCCCTTGCTTTTTATTCCCCTCTGTCTGTGTGTCTGCCTCTCCTTTTCATTATTTTATATTTTACTTTGTTTTGATT
>VXBT01009586.1:710-13215 GCA_013400235.1 Oriolus oriolus
TTGTCCAGCTGGGTCCAGGACACCATGGCGGGAGCTGTGGTTCACCACAACACTGGGCTGAGCTTCTCTTGATGTTCTCAGAAGCACTGTCTGCTCCCAGGAATTAGTGCTGTCCAGTAAGTACCTGTTTTTTAACAAACTGACTTGGAAACTTGTTTTTCTGGCCCAAATAACAACCCAAGTGGAATAATATTTTTGTTGTTGACATTCAAGGAAAGTTACCAACTCAAATTGCAGCCATAGAAAATTATTATGACTAAAGCCCACTCTCTTGTGACCCTATAAACAGCAGTCCAAAGTGAAATCTACTCTATTTGAATATGAAAAGCTAAAATGTCTAAATGGTGCATTTAGTATAAATAAATAAAAACAATTTTTACATGTTTTCTCAGTTTCAATGTTTTAATGGTTCACAGCGCTAGTTTGAAAGACAAATTGTAAAATGTCAGGAAGAGTACAACTCCCAGTGCAAAACAAACCAAGTGCAAAAGGCAGCCTTACTTTCTGGAAAGTATTGAGCCCACTTCTTGCATTTTGCTTTTTCAGAGAAAATAATCAGCAAGGGAAACAGAAAAATGAGGAAAGAAAAGCAGAATATCAATAGGGAAGAGAATAAAATGGGATAAAAAAGAAGGATATACTTACCCTCCAGGACCTAACAGTTGTTACAAGGATAACCTAACCCAAGCAACCCAGCAAGAACCTCTCATTTCTAATGATCCCTTAAAGGTTGCACTATTTTCACTTTTTACCTGTCTCAAACATGCAACTCAGAATATGCAGCTTTCATATGGCTGCTAAAAAATTCCTAGAAAGGCCCAAAATACCTCTACATCTGTTTATTTTTATATATTGTGATATTAAAACAAATACTGAGATTTAAGGGAAAAAATGCTGTGATGGAATCAGTGAGTTCTGAGCCCAGGGAAACAACAATGTAGCTGTGAATGAGAAGTCTAGAACCAACTGAAGCAGCAGAAAAAACCACTGACCTAACCAAAGCTTTGTCCTAATTTCAGAGTATGACTTACCTAAGTGAGCAAGGGCTTATAAGAGCAAATATACATGCATTTTGGCTTAGAGTACTGTGGTTGAGAAAGTGATCCAACAAACATGACAGGTGGAAATCAGTGTTGGATAAGGAACATTTGCAGAAACTGTTTTCCCATCCTTTCTTGGCAACTAGAGGAACATTGTTCTAAGTTAAAGCAGCTTCCAAACTACAGAAAAAGATCCTAAATGCAAAACTTTGCACTGTTTTCCCCAGCACAATGCAAGTAATAGCCAGTGCATCCAGGGAAAGGCTCAGCCTCCTCATTCATGCTGGATAATATATTTGCCATTCTTCCACTCCTCTTCCTGCACAGAAAATAAAGGCTTTCTATTCCTATTCACATTTGTCTCTCATTTTTCTATCCCCATAACTCCTGTATCTTTTTTTGCCCTGGAAGAAATCTGTAGTTGTGCAAACTACAGTCTTGTGCAAACAAGACTGATGACATTGAGCCATAATGCAAAATACTGCAAAAATACTGCAAAAATAGTTCAAAGTCTTAAAATTACCATATCCCCAATATGTGTCACACTGAACACCCCCTTCTAATACAATTTACTTAGACTGTCCATCTTTTTAAACCTGTTATTTAACAGAGTAAGTATTTCGCTAAGAGTTTTACAATAATGGCCTCGTGTTAAAAAATAAGTGTGATCAAGTGCTTTACTGCTTAATTGCTGATTTGTAAAATGGAAACTACAATTAGATTTATGACTTAACAAAATCATAAAACAAATGACAAAAGTTATATCCCTCATGTAGAAATACCTAACCCTAAATCAGTTACCAGAGAATAGCTGGGAAGATTTTATAGACTTAGTGTTTTTTCATTACCTCTCTGAAAAATAACTTCCTAACTCAGTGCTTATTCCAACACAAGATGACATATTTAGTCGATTTTCTTTTTCCAGCTCAAAATATCAAAATCTCAGCTGGGAAACACAGTTTTAAACTGAAACAAATTAGAAGCACAGGAAAAAGAAGATAAGAAGTTATCTTCCAGTAAGCAGTTTTAAAAAGCAGGAAACAAACAGGAGAAACAAAAGCAGCACAAAATGCTGAGGACAATTAAAAACATGAGAAAGGAAAGATAGCAACACAGCCAGCATAACACATTTTCCGAAATGCAGATAACATAATAAATACACTGTCATTAAGGTCAAGAAACTATAAGCCAAACTATTCATTCAAGAGTCAGGATACAAAAAGACAACTACTGAAATCTACAAAATATTTGTAAAACAAGAGGAACATGATATATAAAACCAGACAAAAAACAATAAAGGGAAATTAGAACAGGAAAGTAGTTCTGCTTCATGTAACTGAAGGAAGGATTTGGCAGATTCCGACTCTGTTCAAGTCCACCCATGTTTCCCCAGCAGAGCTGAGCCTTGGGAACTGGTTGTGTGGGGAGAAACAGATGAGCTGCTTGCACTGCTGGATGCTCCTGCAGCAAATATCAGTTTGTTTTAGCAGGCTGACACAGGAGAACTAAGAAGAAATAACAAAAGCTATTTTTTTTGCCTCACTACTGGAATGTCTGGAAAACAAAACCAAACCAAACCAAACAAACAAGCCAACAAAAACCCCAAACATCCACATTGAAAGTGGACTCTGACATGCACACACACCATGCAAAAAATTACTTCACAGCTATTTGAAGGAAGAGGGTGTTCCCATCCAAATTAACTGAGATCAGCCACATTAGAACATATGAATGCCTATGAGCAGCAGTGCCAAGGGATATCTCACAGGAGGATTTTATGATGGAGTTTTCTCACGCTACTGAGCTTTGGTCATCCTGAACATGTCTAGCGTTACGTAGGGTTGTCCTGGAACACTTGGCTGAAAAGGAGGTAAGACACTTGACTGGCTTTTGCGTTCATCTGTACTGTGTTCTGGGAAGCTCTCAGAAACAAGAAATTCCCTTGTTTTAACAGAATTTTTAAGGTATGGATTGAACAGTGCTTTTTCACTGAAATCTTCCAGCTTTAAAACTTCTTCACCATCATTTTCTTCATTTTTAATTGGATTCTGTTGGGATCCACACAAATCATTTGCCAGCATTTCTGTGGGTTGGACTTCCTTCACTGGTATCAAAGCTGAATGTATTTGGCTTCTCGTAAATTGATCAGTAATTACATAAGGCATGGATGGTGAAAAACATTTAGCAACTTCATTTTCTTCATTATGCAGTATCTTTTCATCTCTATTAGTTATGCCTTTTGTATTAATATCAGTACATTCAGAAACATGGTTTTTGTAATTTATTAGTAGTGATCCTTCCTGACTTTCTTCAGGAAAACAATATTCCAAAACATTTATGTCTTCAAAGTCTACAGTTTTAGTCTCAGATGACAGTCTCTTCAAAAATGAATTATTCTGTCAATACAAAGAGATAAATTGGAGAGTTATAAAGGGATAGGTAACATACCAGTTTATTTTTTGATAAATAAATTATTGCTATTTGAGCTCTGTTTGTCTCATAATTTCAGACATGCACTAGAAAAGAGTTCAGACAGGATACAGTTACATGTGAATGAGTACTAAAAAAGGCAATGTTATTCTGCCGATTTGCTAAACACTTTCATATTACGTTTCCTGTGCTTAATGAAATAGGGAGTTTCAATGAAGGCTCAGAATCAGGTTTGGATTGTGTCCATCTTTTCTAGTCTAACCAAACATTTTTGAGAAAAAAAGTTAAAATCCCAGTATCCACAGGTTACACTTTCTGTGTAAACCTGACCAACTCCACTCCATTCAAATAAACATCAAAACTTTAATAAGGAATAAATATTCAACAAATAAAAAGACAGAAGTGTTAATACAATCATATACCAGATCTTACTATATGTTGCAATAAATTTTTTGTGGAGAAAGGAGGAGGTATGAAGATGTGGAAATATGATTTAATAGACTCAATAGCCCACGCAAATTTAATTTACTTTATTAAATGAACCATGTCCACCAGCCACTTTGTCATTTCAAAACGTTATTTCTCAATATCTTATAAGAATTAGATGAGTATACTTTATGAAGATGCATCTTCTCTATTGTTTTGGAATACTACAAAGAGCATTTTGTAGCACTTAAAAAGAAGAATGAAACCCAATATAGGGAGGGTTTAATTCACAAAATGACTGCCAGAAAAGGATTTCTTTTCTCTCCATTTGATCCCTTCTTTAGTGCATAAAATTGCAATTATTACCATAGATGAAGCAAGAGGCCATTCCACTGCAAGGCTCTCTTCAGGATTTGGTATATCAGGCCAGCAAGCCTTTTTAAGCCTATAATTGAGAAAGGAATTTTAGCCAAATTATGAAAGAAACAGATTGTTAAAAATAAAATTAACAAATCACCAGGAATTCCAGATACTGCTAAAGTATCAAACTTTCACAAAGGATGTCTTTTCTATATCAGCACAATGCTTTTCAATAAAATTGTTTTCCCATACATGGGTTTTTATTACAAAAGATCTCAACAAGATCTCTTGGGTTAGAGAGACATTGCAGAAAAACTACTAATTTACAAAAGACTTTTTTATTATATTATATATTAGGTATTATTATATAATATTACTCAATTAAACAGATTATGAAATAAGAGCATGCCAAAGTAAGACTGTATACAAATTCTGTTGTGATCGTGTTTCAGGGTGTTTCTTCAGTGAAAAGCCATTTCAGGTGACCTTTGTTCAAGGAAAGTGTCCTAGCACTATACCACATTAGACCTACGTTGAGTTCCTAAAGTAACAGCAGATATATGATGCTCACTCATTGAATCACTCGCTGACACTGGGTAGAGATGCAAAAAAAAAACCAACAGTCCCTAGCTTGACTTTTCACATGGCAATTTGATCTTCACAGGAATATAAACATTCTACTGCATCTCAAAGTATTCTTCAGAATCAAGAAATAGTTTTTACTATTGTAAAAGTTCAGAATACTCAACACAGATGAAAATGTAAAAGGGGTGGAAATTATTGCTTCAGCGGTACTTATTATCTGATGCCTCACTTGACAAGAATATTGGTTCCAATAGCTTAGAATGGCCCAAAAGAGCTCAGCTTTTTAACCTTTTCATCAGCCAAACAACCCAGTCACTTTTCTTATGAAAAAAGAAAAAAAAAAAGCATATTTTATAACCTTAAAAAAACCTTACAGTCATCTTTGGGATGTTACTGGATCCCCATGCTCAGAGAAAGCAATTTAAAATCTGTCAGAGGGCATCTGTGACAGCAGATGAAAGGATTATGAATCATGTACAGATATGGACCCATACTCAAGGATCAAGCATCCAAATGTTTTCACACAGTGTAATTTCTAGGTTTTTTCATTACTCCTTTGCAGCTCAGGGGCCGCATCACAAACTAACAAGAGCCATATTATTATAGGTAAGATAAGCAATAGGGGCCATGTGAAATATGTCCTAGTACCATCCTAGTATATTAAAGGTGTCTAGAAAGCTTTATTTCTTTGCATTATTAATTTTTCAGGAACTGGCTTGAAGTTTGCTCCCCTCACTTAAATGACCATGGAACTGCAAATGGCACGTATGTAGCATTTTACATAAAATTATGTAGGTGACATGTAAATCTGTTTCTCTTATTTATTTTAATTTACTAAACTTTCTAAAATTAATATTTATTTTTGGACTATGGTACATAAACTGCAGTTAAAGTATAACCTGTACATTTCTTTCTTTGTTACTCCAATTGCTTGTTTTCTATTTTGACATCGGTTTTGACACTGAAACAAAAGCATTTATAAAATAAATAAAAATTCCCATATTACAAGTTAATTTGAAGTGGTTGCATTCGGATGTAGACACTAGAAAATGTACTCACGCATGTTTTTTCAAAATGCACGTTATCCAAAGGCCTATCAGACACAACATGCTTATCCCAACAGGTATAGCAATAAAAAAGATATCTTCTTTATCTTTAGACAAAAACAAATAAATCCAAAACACAAATCAGTACACAGGTGTTTGTCACTTCTTCAGGTATTCCCTTAAGACAGCTAATTTTTAACACCCAAGTCACTTAATTAGCACAATTCTAAAGAGCTCTGTCAAAACTAGCCAAAATTACTCAGAATACTGTAGGATAGCCATTGTATGATGCGTCAAAAGATGAGTCTTTTGAATCCAACAAGCCACAGTTACTGAGCCAGAAAATCAGGTCATGATGAGACTTTCCAGGATGTTTCAGGGACAGATTTATCGCATTTTAAAATTTCCTTTATTTAACAGAATCACACAGTAATTTCAATTGGAGGGGATATCTGTAGATGACTTCATGCAACTTTTAAATTAGATCAGGCTGCTTAGGGTCATACCATGCCAACCTTTGAAAGCAACCTAGGATGAAGACTCTACCACCTCTTGGTCACCTGTTATTCTACACTCACCTAAATCTGCAGGTCAGTGTCACTTCTACCAGTTACAAAAAGATAAATAGCAAATTAAGTGCAGGAGATAGATTTTAAATCACAAAAAAATACAGTTACTCTGACTGAAACACTGCACAAATTTCTGAGCTAGCTTCCATGTACCAGAGTACCAGAGGCATTTAGGAATGTACTGAGAACACTCTTCCAGAAGTTGAAATCAGGAAACGTCTTGTTCTGATCTGCTGCCGTTATACCAACCTCCTTGTCAAATCTGGCTAAAACAAATAGTAAGAGATAGCAAAAGGTATTTCCCTGCACACTCACTGGCCACAGCCTCTGCACTCATTTATCAATTAAGCTTATATAGCAGAGTAGGTGCAACGCAATGCGTGGTTACTGTAAATCTCTCAGATTAAAAAGTCTACTTTTTAACGAACTGTTAGGCATCCCATCCCATAGCTGATACCATACACACTGCTGCTTCCACGAACAAACATAGTACTCCATAGCTTTACTGACAAGGAAATTAGGATTTCTGGGGTTGACTTCTAATTCTGAGCTTTTCTTTTAGTCTGTGAGATGGTCAGTGAAATTAAGTTACATTCAACTACAGTTGCCAATTCTTCCTTGTTTTGTTCAACACTACTTAAAAAACAAACAGAAGTTAACAAATGCCTAAACAACAATGTTCTGTATTTCTTACTCCCAAATCCATTTTTAAAAATAGTAATAACTAGCATGGATTGTTACTTACCCAGTTTCAAAGTCTTGAAGGTTTTTGGCTCTCCAGTGGTTCCACCAGCTCTGTTGCTTGCCATGATATAAACAGTATATTGTGTATTAGCCTGTAAGGACTTCAGTCTGTATTGCAGAACGTCAGAGTTCACTGTTTCGTCTTTTTAGGAGAGGATTTATGTCAGTAAACACACAAAAGTAATGTTATATCAGGGAACTGTACACTTATTTAGCAACTTCTACAATGATAGATCACAAACTATTTTAAAGGTAACTTGAAATACAAAGCAATCTTGCCAGTTCTTTTAGAGAGAAAAACTAAATTACTAAACTATCGGTACTACTTAAAAGTTTGAGGTAAAAACCTGAACCATTATGTATTTACTTTTTAAAATAAATACAGATATATTTGATAACATTAAAGACAGGTGAATTATGACTTCTGCAGTTTATCTCTGAAAACAGTGCTTTGAGAATTTTATTTCCTCAAAACAGTTGGCTCAGAAATTAAGAATTTCATATAGTTTCTGTAGCTTGTGAAGTTCAACCATATTTCTACTACACGCAGTTAGACACTGATCCAAAAGAATGCCATCTATCAGCACTGGGATACCACCCCAATAATGTCAAAGGAAAGCCAAAAATCAACAGGAGTTTTTTTCCAAGTTTCGAAATGCTTTTCTGAATAGAACTCAGTGTTTCCAGTACATTGTCTAGTACTGAAATAAGTGTAATGTGCTTCACCTTTAAATTTATTTAGGCAGGGCAAGTATCCTATCATTCTATGTCTACTAACAGCACCGAATGCATCTTCATATTAGAAATTATAGTCACTAAAACATTTTCTGGTGCATAAAGTCAAAGTCAACTCATTTCATCAGTCAGTTCCGTCAAGAAACATCCAGGAAATAGTTATGTTGCAATATGCCCCAAGTTAAAATAAACTGAGTTTCTCTTAAGGGTGGGAAAGTGAAGTTCTAGTGTTAAAAGGCCATCAGTGAAGTCACCTTGGCACACACCCCACGTTCTACTCTTATAAAGAATACATGACATCAGAGAAGCCTCAAAAAACATCAGTACAGCATGTTTTGCCATTTAAATTTTAAATTTTTTGCCATGAAATTTTAAAAACCCCTTGCATTGGTATTTATGACTAATTTTCTAAAGAAAACAATCTGAAGTCCTAAAAAGGACACAGCCTACTTAACATGACAAGTAATATAGAGAAATATGAGTCTGTGACATGAAACTCCATGTCTCGTGGATGACCCTGCATAAAGCAGTCAGCATTAAATTACTCAGAAAACAACACAGCAGGAAAAAGTGCATGCAGATGACCAAATCTGACAGAAATAATTCGCTTTCTCTTTCACATTTAAAAATTACCAGGAATACTCCTGCCCTGGGTCTGAATGGACATCCATAAGAAACAAGCATCACAAGATTCATAAGTTTGAGAACTTTGCAAAAGAGATTGTATTACGTGCCTGATAACAACGATGTCTAAAAAAGGAAGGAAAAAACAATTCTGAAGCACTGAATTCTTCATAAATTATATAGGAAGAAAAGTTTAGGTCCACCAAACACTTTTCGTGAAAGCTTCTGCTGAGATTTAAACTAAAGAAGTTTTGAACAGATACCATTACAATGCCAGATCGTTTGGACACTATTCCTGAGGTAGAGATTAGGAATATGCTCAAATTTATGCTATCAGCCTCCAGACCAGAAAAGCAACGGCAAGCAAAGAAAATCAAACACATCTGAAGAAACTGATCTAAAACCTATGTCCAAAGAAACTATTTCTTGGCAGCTGATTTTACTATTATTTCCTATTTTCTTTTAATGTAAAACTGACAGTAAAAATATTTTAACAGAAAATTTCCACCATAGTTTTCCAGAAGCTGAAGGCAAATCTTTCCAAGGACGTGCATGAAACTTATAAATTCACTGAACCCTCAAAATCTATGCATTTACATAGAATATATAACTCTCCAATATACTTTAGCTCGTCTACTCCTGTCATTACTTTTTCCATTGACTTCAAAGGTGTGTCAAGATGGAAGAGAGATTGAAAATTTCATAACTCTGTTGAAAGCATTGTTGCGTAATGTGTACTTACTCAACTCTTTTCCATCTTCAGGTTTATAAAATATTGTATAGTTAGTGATAAATCCATTTCTTTTATCCTTTGGAATCTCATTCCACTTTATCGTAACTTCATTTTTCCCCACAATGCCTGTATCAGCCACAGGTCCTTCTGATGGCTCTACAAAGAAACATTATAAAATAGCAAAAGTAGTAAAATAGTCAATGCACCACAATGTTATCTGCCTCTGTTATTTCACACATACCAGTACCATTAGGGGAAACATATGCATGAGAAAATATGTAACCTCAGTGCTCTGACATAGTCCTTAACTTTTCCCACCCTCTTTAGTATGGGAGTTCTTCTGACTAAACTTCCCCTCATCTATTCTGGCATTTGCATAGTTCTAGGTCTTACTGTGTTCAAAGAGATCATTAAAAGGCTCTATTGTTACAACATCAGAGAGGGATCAAGAGGAAAAGTATCCTTTGTGCACTCATGGAGGCACTCAGGTGCGAGGCCACTACGGATGCAGGTCTCTGGCTGAGCTAGGATTCAAGTGGCATCTCCAGCACGCCCAGCATGTCCAGCACGTCTGTCACGCTAAACAAAGCCTTTCTACTGACACAATACCACCTCACACACATTGCTCATCACTTTGAAGAGTTCTCCGTGTTTCAGTTTAAAAAAAAATAACTTCCTTCCTATTCTCTAACAACCTTAAGTGTTGTTACAGCTACCTATAAACAGGAAAGCACTCAAAATGCAGTTCTAACTGTGCTAGTAATTATTACTCAAACATAAAATACTCCATTGCCTCCCCCCAGTAATGTTTTTTAGTGGTGCATTGTACTATGTGTGCATGCACTTTTGCATAGACTGAATCTTAAAATTACTGGTAAGCTACATTCTTATAGCTGGCTGTATAAATCATTGAATTAACATTAAACTTCTACAAATAAAGAAACTTTACCCCTTCCTCCACAAAACACTGCTTCATCCACAGTTTCTATCCAATTACAAACATCATATCTTCTTACCATTTTTTATGTGCAGGACTGCAAATATTTTATTACATTATAAAATATAACAAAAAGTAAGCTTTTCAAACTACCCATTTTATTTTATGAGTAGAATTTGCTCATATATTAAGACTGAAAAATGTAGTCAAGCATTAAAATCAAGTATAATCATATATCTAAATTAGCTGTAACACTGACGAGATAGCTAGTTTAAAAAACTCATGTTTGGAGCTATACTCTTTCCAAGTGCTTTGTATACAATATGTAAACTTCACAAAAAATTAGTGGGTGCAAGCAGCAATGTACCTGTATCACAAGATGAATACTTTCTTACAGACTAATTTTGTGGCTGAACAGAACAGAAATCAAGAACCCTGAAGCCCGGGGGCTTTTCCATCATCTTCATCTCTCTTTCAAATAACGACAGCACCAAATCACTCAAAGATACATCCTGAGAAACAGACTACAACACACCTTTCACAACACAATTACTTTAAAATACCTACTTTTTTCTTGAGCATAGATTTGTGCATGAGACGGAGCTCCTACGTTACTTCCATAAAGAGGATACACTGAGATGTTATAGCATATAAACGGTTTAAAGTTTTCTGTGAAGGAAGCAAAAGAATATTTACATACAATCTCTATGTGATGTTAATACAATGAAAACAGACTAAATCACAAGGGATTTCTAAATATACTGTTACCAACTATTGCAAGCACAACATGCAATTATTGACTTGAATGCTCATTACTGCCTTTAACACAATTTGTTAATAGTAGTATTTGTAAGGGCACATGGTTTCTGACTCATTTTTCACTAGAAATACTTTGAATGGGTAGTTATACTCCAGCTTCGTACAACTTCTCTATATGAATCCACTTACTCATCTTGAAACTGTCTGGTTTTGGAGGAAGTCTCTATTTTCAAATAACTGGTATGAAATTACACTTAAAGGCAGTATTTTTGATTTCACATATCTTTATGTTTACTGCTCTGCAGGAGACAGCTTTGTCTCATGCATCAAACAGATTAAAGAGCAGTGGGGTCCCAGCTCTTAACACTTAGGATCTGAGGGAATGGCAAGTAGCTGTGTCAGGGGAGGTTTAGGTTGGATATCAGGAAAATGTTCTTCACCCAGATGGTGGTTGGGCACTGGAACAGGCGCCCCAGGGAAGTGGTCACAGCACCGAGATTGACAGAGTTCAAGAAGTGTTTGAACAATGCTCTCAGACACATGGTGTGATTGTTGGGCTGTCCTGTGCAGTGCCAGGAGTTGAACTTCAGTGATCCTTCTGGGCCAGTGACAACTCAGAATATTCCATTATTCTGTTATTTCCATACTGATGTTCCAGTTATGCCAACTGCAGATCTACTTTTAACCAGCCTGACTCAAGGGTACCATTGTCCCAAGTGAGACCTCTCCAGTATGATTTTATGTTCCAAGACGTAGTTCAAGCTTCTGGAAATGACGTTTTGAACTCCAAACAATCCAGAAGCCAAGCAATCAACAGGGTGTACCCACTATTTACAACAGCTCCCATCAACTCTGAGAGGACGTATCTGTAGCTTTACATCCCCTGGAATGAAACTGGCTTCCTAGGTCATTCCTCTCAAGTTCTGCAGCTTGCTCAGCAAGAATAATGGCTATCAACAGATCCCTGCATTGTATCAGCTTTCTGCTCCTCTTTCAGTCCCTTACACCTATTGCAATCCAGCAAGAGTTATGATGGCCATTATATATGCATTACCCCAGCTGGTTTTAGCTAGGGTAGAGTTAATTTTCCTCCCACTGGCTGGTATGGGGCTGTGCTTTGGATTTGTGCTGAACACAGGGTTGATAATACAGAGTTATTTTTGTTGTTGCTGAGCAGCGCTCACACAGAACCAAGGCCTTTGCTGCTTCTCGTACTGCCACGCTGGTGAGGGGGCTGGGGGTGCATGGGAGGTTGGGAGGAGACACAGCCAGGACAGGTGACCACAACTGACCAAAGGGATATTCCAGACCATGTGGCATCATGCTCAGTGCATAAAACAGGGGAAGAAGGAAGAAGGGGAGGACATTTGGAGTGGTGGTGTTTGTCTTCCCGAGCCACCGTTACATGTGGTGGGGCCCTGCTCTCCTGGGGATGGCTGAACACCTGCCTGCCCATGGGAAAGCAGTGAATTCATTCCTTGTTTGCTTTGCTCGTGTGCAGGGCTTTTGTTTTCCCT
>VXBT01009586.1:13358-28862 GCA_013400235.1 Oriolus oriolus
GCTGTTCAGCGAGTGATAAGCAGATTCCTGTGCTTGCTAGGGGGCTTGCTTACCTGACTGGATATTAGAGTCTAGTGCTAGTTAGTGGCTGCTTTTTGCTTTTGTTGCTTGCTGTAGTGCTGTACTGCTTAACAGATTTGTGCCTGAAAACATTTTGGTAACAGCGATGGGGATGCGCCTGGGCAGGCCAGTGGCCAGGGCAGTGCTGCTGTTTCTGGGCTGATGTACTGGACAGGCTGGAACTCCAGTGTGAACCTGAGTTGAAGGGGCTCTGATGTGCGAATCAGTCCACAATGGAGCATCCATCTGCAGCCTGTGGAGGATCCCACACTGGAGCATACGGATGCCTGAAGGAGAATGTGACCTTACAGGGGAGCCATGCTGGAGCAGTTTGTGAGTAACTGCAGCCACGCCAGAGAAGTTCAGTGAGGACTGTCTCCTGCGGGTAGGAACCCATGCTGGAACAGGGGATGTAAAGATTCCTTTGCCATCTGTAGTGAAGATCACAGTGAAGCAGCCATGCCCCTGCAGCCCATGGAGGACTATAACGTTCTCTGTCTAAAACACATGAAGGAGCATGACCTCTTCCCATATTCAAATTCTTTTTTTTTTAGTTCTAGATTTCTCTGCTAAAAGAGTCACATCAGTAACATCAGTCACAGGCCTCCCTAGTGGCATAAGACCAAGCCACAGAACTGCTTTAAGACAAAATCTGTAGCCTAATCTTATGTGGGAGAAAACACTACCTTGTATGTTGCACGAAAACTTGAAACACTAAAAAATGCTATTACATTACCCAGACAGATTTCAATAAAGCATGTAATAATACTGTTATGTTTAAAATGGTCTGAGGAAAGCTGCACAGGTTCATCTTTGTTTGTTCTTTCCAATCTACCTATAAATACATGTACATCTGTACATTGTTACAGCTGTAACTGATAAACATACTTTTGTTATTTTTCCACTTTGTAGAATTCAATACATATTGCCATGATCTACCAAAAGGGTCCATCTCCAATTCCTCATACCACTCAACCACATATTTGGTTGGTTCTGGTTCAGAGGTTATCCACTGCACAACCACTTCTTCATTTGTTGTAGAGGTCGTCACTGTTTCAATCATCTGAAAGGCTAAAAATTTAACAGAAAGTATCAGCAATTCTGTCTTCATAAAAACTTGAAAAACACGTACAGAATTCAAGAACCAGTCTCTCTTTTAGAATCCAAATTTCACAGTGTGTAAAATTTTATAAACAAAGTTACTACCAATTTTGCAGGTAGTTCATAAGCAATTTTGATTGAGATGACACAGGCAATAGGAGAATGGTAAAGGAAGTCAGCAAGGTCATGAATGACATGGAAGCTCATGGAACCATGAGCCTGCAGAATAGAGGTAATGAAAGCCTGAGTGAAAACCTGTGGCAAAGCAGAGGCAAAAAAGACCTGACAAAGCAGAGAAAAAAAAGAAATGTATCTGGTGGGGGGAATGCACATCACACCATGGAAAAAATCAGACAAACCTTTATGGTGGGATACAAAAGTGGATAGGGAGGTAGTCAGCAACATCTAGGACTTTAATTACATCAAATCCACATATCCAGTTTTCTGAACAGAAATGGAATTTCACTGAGCAGTTCCAGGGGAACACTTGCACTTACATCATGAACAACTGATACAGAAGTAATTCAAGTGTGTCAAATACAGCCTCTCTGTCAGATCATGGCAGCCAGCAGGATGTTGCAATACAAGGCTCAAAGCAGAATCAGAATTAAACGTAAGAGCCAAAGAGCAACTCTTGTGCTAGAGCAGACCAGCTTCCTAACCCTGGCAGTGGGTGGGATGGGTACTCTGGGAATGCACATGAAATGAAATTAAACACAAGGCTTCTCTCTCCGCTTCCACCAACACAACTTAAGAGACTATCATATCTTTGAATGATGTTATTAAATACTCTGCAATAGTGCCCTGTGGTAACCAATCTTATGAGCTAATAAAGGGGTGCAAAGAATTGGGTAGCATTTCATAAATTTATTTGGGAGGTGCAAAGTTAGAAAAAAAAAGCTAAACCAATCAAAAAAAACCCTCAGAAAGCAATACAATAGAAATGCAATAAGACATCACAAAATATTCATATCTTTGTTTATCTCTAAACAAAACCCCCAACAATAACTGTCCATAACAGAAACATGATACATGATGGCAAAATATGACAAGATACACATGGATACATATGACAGAAGTCCTTAGCACAATTTTGCTTCCACTATATCAGAACTTAAACAGGTGTCATGAAAAACATTTTTTCATTAAAGAGAAAAATACAAGATTGAGAAATCTTACTTTTTTCATCAGTGGATGGAATCCTCAAAATGGCTTCAGGAGACTCTCCAGCAGAGTTATAGGCAGTGACAGATATTATATATGCCTCTTCATCTAAAAGTAAAGTGATTTTGTTTTCAGTAGAGTTGTTTGTCCTTTTAAGTGCAGTCTTCCTTTCTGGAAAAGACTGTATTTTGTAGCCTAGAATTCTCCCAGAAGGCAGAAAGCTTTTTAATAGCTGTTAAAAAAATATACAGTGGTAAGTGTTTCACAGTGTTATTTGCACAAGCCAAAATATATGCTGTATTAAAGATCAAATTACAAAACTATGATACTGTATTTAGAAAAGCAAGGTATTTTCTTCAGGCCCATCTTCAGGACAGACAGCCACGACAATTTCCTTGACAGATTTCAAAAGTCAAATACTGAGATTTGAAACGCAAAAAGCCTTTGGACACCTTCTTAGAAGATTAAAGTGAATTTAAATACAGCTTTGGCAAGGTTGATTATTTAAATGCAGTTTAAGGACTTTCAATGAGACTTTCCAGTGATCTGAACACAATTAAATGCTCCCTTTCCACACAGATTACAAAACCCCATTCATCTACCATTCAGTAAACAAAAGCCTTTTCAATTCTAATTAGTTCAGTGAGGGTTTTTTTCTGATAACAGCAAATGCCTCTGGCAGTTTTGTGTCCTACAACACTAAAATACTTAAACACAATATCAGCTACAAGATACCAATATGATTATCAATTCACAAAAAGTGTATATACCTTCCACATAAGATGTACAGATCTATTTCTAGATGAGTGTGAAGGCTCAATTACTCTCCACAAATCCACTTTTCCTGAAGGAGCTATTTAAAGACAAAAACAAATAACTTGCAATTTGTTGCTGTATTAAAAAGATAGTCTAATATGGTGAAAACAACCAAAAGGTTTCAAACATAGTCTAAGAGAAACTTGCTAAAAGTAAATATTCTCTTCCGTAGTGCTATGCCTTTTTTCCCTAATCCCTAACTTAGTTATTTTTGTAAGTTTCCCATTGCTCACTTTTATTTGTTAAGTCCTAGAGCCTCCTAGAAGGTATTTTCTAGTCTTGTTTTATAACTGACATTTTAATTTCTCTACTTATAATCTATTTCATTGAACATACATGCTGCACTACTTTTCTACTACTATCTTACTTTGCATTGTTAAATTTCCATCTCTCTCTCTTAATTTTCCCTCTCTTCACTGTCTGTCTATTCATGTTTTCTTCCTTAGCCCTGTGTCGATTGAATCACTTTTCAAATCTCCTCCACAATAATTTTGTATTTAAACAAAATACACATGCTCTGTTTAAGCAAAAGGATTCTAAATTCAATAGACTGATAATATGCTGAAACACAGTTTTTCCCTACTAAATCCTAATGCCTCAAAGTATAACAGAAGAAAACTTTTACAGGTAGGTAGCTTACCTTTTTCTTCTGTGCTTCCATTTTTCTCTCCACTCCATCCACTCCAAAATGCTGACTCGTTACTGATACACCGAATGGCAACAGAGTAGTCTGTGGAGTCCCACAGCCCTGTGAGATTACATGATCCTATTTTCTTTTTAGAATTCAGTGAGACATTGACAAATTCCTGAAAACAGGTACATGAACAAAAAATATGTGATAAAAAATTGCGTGCAGATATATGACTTACTTTCTTTAAAAACCACAAAAGATGCAGTTTTTGTGTATCCCACCTCACTCCTCTGAAACTCAAGATTGCTTGTTTTATACTTCATTTTTCTGTATAGCACCTTTGTTCTTCCTGTAAAACTCCAGGGTTTGAAAAACTTGATCCCAAACTAGGTCTGTACTGACTGACCTGTGGCTTGAACAGTGTGCAGTTCACATGTGATTCTAGAGCAGCTGTGCACAGGAGCTGCTGGAGGGAATGCAGTTCCCACTGGTGGGAAGCAACTGGTTATTGTTAAAGCCATTACTACAATAACATTCCACAGCAGCATCCTGGGGGAAGCAGTGATTCCCCCACAGTTTCTGAGTCAGCTGGGAACTTGTTTCCTGTCCTGTTTATCTTTTCTGAGTTACAAGGCCTTCTAGCTCTTAGCCATCCAACAGCATGGCTGTGGGCTTTCCCAAAGATCATCAGCATAGGATTAAAATGAAAAGGCAAATGAAAAGACAAAAAATTCTGGTACCAAGAGGTAAAAAGTAAGATGAAGCCTGTAAGTGGTGAAGGAAGACAGGAGTATGAGAAATAAATGATGTGGTACCTTTTCAGAAAAGTAATGACAATATGAGTCATTTCTTTGTCTTAAAAGGAACCTCACTCACTTCAACACTCACAACAACAGGGCTAAAACACAGTGAAGAAATTCTCGGCTTCCAGCAGTTGAAACCTCCAATGAAAAGTGAATCAGTCTATAACAATACAAAATGCAGACACCCACTTGTATGAACACCATAATGGGAAGCGCACTGCCAAATGTAACTGAAGATTTTAGTCTGTTCTTATCTCAAGAAACTCACTGTCAAAAAATACCTGCTTCTATGAGAATGAATTCAGGGCTCTCCAAACCACTGTAAGTGACAGACTCTGCAACGAACCTACAACAAAAAGGGCTCCAAAACTATTATCAACCTCTGGCAGAACCTGACATAGAATTGGGGACATCTCATACTAGGTTTTAGTTACTAGCCACAGGGCTGTTACCAATATTGCATTATAATTAGAAACTTAGTATATACAAGTACAAAAACAGGTCACATGTTTTTCACTCAGTAAAAACAGTTCACACCAAACTAATAAGACTGGTTTGGTCAGATGACTTTAAAGGCCAAGAAGATATTTGTCATTTGTTCAAACATTTTTCAGTAAGGTTTTTCTGGAGGTTGGTTTTGGGGGATTTTTTTGCATATATGTGCTGACAGGGAGACAACTCCTAAGTCTTTACTAATGGATAGCTACTGTTTTTTCCGTAATGTCTGTGGGAAAACGCAGGTGTGATCTGAGGAAGAAAATGGACATAAACTGTATTTGATAGCAAAAAAATGGATAGGTGATTTCTAATGCAGGTGCTGAAAAATAGACACAACAAACAATAAAGCTGTAGTCCTCCAAGAACGTGAATGTTTTCATCATTTGGAAAGGACCTCATAGCATATAAGTGTCACAAGGACACCAGTGCTTTGACTCCAAAGGGATAAACATCTCAAATACATCTTTTAAACAATTATTAGTTCCATTTCTAATACCCTAATTGGACCTGAGCCATCCTGCCCATCCAATCATCTTGAACATTATATCCCGAATCCAAGAACTAGTATGTCGTATCTACAATAATGATGCTTGAGAATGTGAGAAGGATACTAGCTAGAAACATCTTTAGTATTAGAAACTTCTTTAAAGCTCTGAGGACTACCTTGATGAATTTTTCTCTCCCAAAGTTATACATGTAGTGCATAAAATAGTAAGATCAAGGTAGACATCTCAGTTCAATAAACTTAAAAAAACAATCCGAGAAACTTGGCCAATTCTTTAATTTGGAAGAAGAAACAGTAAAACTATAAACACAATCATTTCCATACTGAGGACCATAGGAACAGATCATCTGAAATATGCAAATACTGGGGTTTTTTACAACCATTCCATTTAAGTGTCAGAAAGACAAGCTAAGATAAATAACTTCCCTTATTTTCCATCTGGCAAAATTTATATTTTCATTCACTTTAAAATAAATGTAACATTATTCCATCTTAATCAGATTCAAATACTGTGGTTCCGAGTGAGTAGCGTTTTCAACACCAGAATGCAAGGGAAAAATAAAATATTGTGACTGATTGCCTGTGTAATCCCTTGGTCTAGGGTCATCCCTCATCCTTTCACAGAATAATATTGAGAAGCATGGTATGTACTAAAACAGATATTGACCAAAAGAAAGAGGACAATTAACCCTAGAAAACCAAACGGTGTTTTTAAGATCATGCACCCCGATAACATTCCACTAAAAAAATAACAAGGTTATAATCACTATTTCAAACAACTTGTTGCCTTTTTGCTACTTAAAATTCTTATAATATTGAGAAGTTAGTCACAAAGAAACTGGCATTCAGAAGAAAAATAATGTAACTTACTGTAAAGTTTGAATACAAGTTTCTGTATTGAACTTGGCAAATTAAAGGATTTGAAGGGAAAATCTTCTGAGGCATTTTCCAGGTTACTGTAAGTAACTGCTTTATACCAGGGATTTTTTTAACTGAAAGTATTTCAGGAGGGGCAAATTTCTCTAGAATGAAGAAACAAAAACATTAAGAGAGGAAAATGCTTCTATAAAAGTTCAGAATTTCTCTGTCTATGTGTGTTCCAAGAAGTTAAATCCTTATCCCAGTAACACACATCCTATCAGAGTATTCATGTGATGGTTTATTATATAGACATAATTCTACATATGGGAAGTTATCTGTAAGAGAAATTGCACACATAACTGATTTAATTACATGGGACTTTGAACAACCTGGTCTAGGGGAAGGTGTCCCTGCTCACCAAAGCCTTTCTATGATTTTGTGATTCTGCTCACACACCTTCTCTCAAATATATGTGCAGATGTCTTTCATTTGTATCAGCAATACAAAAAATATTACCCAGAGACAACAGCAAGGAAAACAAATGAAGCAGAGCTGGGGTGCCAAAGGCAAGACTGAATTGCAAATGAGAAAAGAATTCAGCTGAAAAGGATCTGAGGGGGAGAGAAGTGTCAAGGAGATGATGGGAAATGAATGGACTAGCAATGAGAAAAGACATGTCTGGGATAGAGAATGTGGAGAGTAATGAGGAGTCACAGCAAGTCTGAACACAGGAATAAAGGATATGACTGATGACGAGTGCTGCAGCAAAAAGTAGTTAAGTTTATAAGGATTATTGATCAACTACACCACCAAAATGAACAGAGAAAAAGCATAGGACAGAGGGAGAAGAGGTAGACAAAATATTATTACTGCTCCTGTGTGCAATTATTATTGCACATAGAACAGGAGGGTTTTTTTAACATTCCTAACCAGAAAGTAGAATAGCAGAGTAAGTGATGGGTGGCCCTTGAGAAATTATAATATCACTATTCATTTACAGCCAGGTGTTGTATTGATATTTGGTAGCACTCAGAAATATTAAAGCACAGTTCGAGTGCCAATTAGATTGACAAAAGGTTTTAATATATGGCCTTTACTTGTCAATAACTAAAAATTATTGTATTAGTAATTTGTAATGGATGCATCAGACATCAGCTTAAAAAAATATTGTTGCAGTTAGATGTTTCACAGCATGAAAACAACACCCTGTCATTTTTCACTACCTCGCAGATCACAGAAAGATCACGAAACTGCTGAAAATTACTGCTGTAACACCAACCAGATTGAAGAATTTTACATGGAAAAGTCATAAATTAAATCTTTATTAACTCTTTTTTAATTACCTATTTTTTTCAAAGGTATACCAACACAATCTGATGAGGAGCTGCCCAAAACATTTTTAGCTTCCACCTGAAAACAAAAATCCTTACTATACGGATTATTTGGACTAAAAAATGAACATGACTCTGTTGTATTCCAGCAGTATCTGACTGAATTTGGAGGAGTCATCCTATAAAAGAGAAAAATAAAAGTACTTAGAAATGAGAGGATTTTCTTAGAATAATTCAAACAAATTGTTAGGTTATTATTTATATATCTTTGAGGTTGTAAGACTTTTTTACCAGTGAACATCTTTAGACAACATGTTTGTGCAAACAAATACTCTTTCCTAATTTCCCTGCTCCCTTGTACCAGTGCTTTTGTAGTCACATGCTAAACTCAGCTAGGGAGATATCTGGATTAAAACTAATGTTTACATTTGGCTGGAAACAGTTCTGCGATCCAATTCACTCTGTGGTTAATAAAAAGTTTGTGCTTATATAAGAGGGAATAATATTGAAACATGCTTTCAATGGCTGTTTTAGCTTCTGGCTTCACAAACACAGCTAAGTTATAGGAACATCAGAAGTAGTAAGAAAGTTCCAGATTAAAAAGTGGAAGCCTAAAATGTCAAAGCTAAAATGGAGATAAAACTAAAGAGGTTTTCCTACCCTACAATTTAAACAAAAAAGATAGTATACACTAGTACAACATGGAAAAGTATCCTCCAGAGTCTAAATTCCTTCCCATTCTCAAGAATAACTTCAGGCATTTTAGAAATCTCTTCAAGAAACAATAGTACCAGGAGCCTTGGTTAGGCAGAAAAAGAGCACTACTAGAAGCAGCACTATGAAGGATAGATTGACAAGTGCATCTGGGACAAATCTGTGCTATCACCTTCAAAATCCTGTCTGAGATCTGCCTTGGAACAACCAGTGGATTGGATGAAATGGATTTCACCATTTTCACAGTCACTTATGAAAAAGCAAGCTCCTAACCAATATTTAAAATCTAATAGAAACTGAAAGAACCAAGTATCTATGCTTCTATACTGAAAAGCATGACACCACATAATTTGTATTTGTAAACAGAAATCCCCAAGCAATCCAAAACAACAACTTTGGATTCTTTCACTGAAACTGTACAACTCCAAGAGTCTCTAGGTTAAATAATACTGGAGTCAAGCAGAATACTGCAGTAAAGCAGTGGCTTAATGAGTTTTGACAGGGAATTTTTTAAAGCAGATGAGGAAGCAATCTTTTTTTCCCATCCAAAATGAGGATAGTTAATTATGTAGAACGTTTCTGGGAAACTTGCCCATAAAATGCCTCCATTCTCTATTTGTCCATATGGTCACTCAAGTTTCAATTTTATTAGTAATGTTACTTCAAGGGAACAAGTGAGTATCAGCTCTGATACAAATTTTCTCTGCTGAATATTGGGTTGAGAATGTTCATTTCCTTTATACAGCATACGAAAACATATCAGACTGTACGTTTTTTCAGCCATTACCAACCCTGAATTAATCAATGTTTACTGAGAAATGCCAAGATCTCAATCTCCATGATGATTTCAAGCTTCCTTTAAACAGAAGTCAGGATGAGAGAGGAAGAGAGCTGGTTGTCACACCCCAGGAACCTAGTTCCCAGCACCCCTTGTACTTACAGTTTTCGATAAAGAGTATAGTTCGTTGTCAAACTTGTTTCTCTTCCTGCGTTCCAGGTACAGGTAAGGTTATCATTATAGAAATAAATGCAGGAAATATTTTCTGGCCTGTCTGGACGAACTACAATGACAAAGGTTTAAAAAAAAATCCAGTACAAATAAGTAACTGTAACGTACACCTGATTTTTTTGGTCAAAAAGCAGATTATGGCAAACTTCATTCAGTGTCTTCATAGCACTTCATTTTATTATTCTTCACTGCTCTCAGAACTCCTCACAAAACCAAAATGAAAACCACTCTTTCTCACCCTGAGGAGACGACGAGATTTTCTCCAACTAGTTCTCAGAAATACTTTACTAAGTGTGCCTAGAGGCAGTAACTCTTTAACCATCATATATCAAACCATTGCATTCACTGTCTCGAACTTTTAAGTACACACACACTGTCTCCCCCCTGCAACACACTTGTAGTTTAAGGTGAGTCCAGAAAGTGAGAAGAAAACAAAGTAACAGCAAAAGCACCAAAAAAAAAAGGTATTCTCTGACAGATAAAACTCCTTTTGGTTCTCTCCCAGAATATCTAATTGTTTATCCTACGAAAAACCCAAATCTGAGAAACCTGCACAACCTCAAGAGTGCAGAAGATACGTTCCCGGGAAACAGATCTACGTGACCTTGAAGAGATCACTAATTCTGGGCTCTCTTTGTCTTATAAGCAAGATAGCACAAAGGAAACAATCTTCTGCAATCTCTATAGTCTGAAGTCATCCATAAAAATGTTACACCCTGAAAGCCTTTGTTACAGCTCAATTTCATCACTGGTTAGAAGAAATTGGAGTAGAAAGGAGAGAACTGTGCCCAGTGAAATAAATGGGTTGAAAAAGCCCTCTTTTCAAAACAGTATTTTTCTGTGGCATCTAATACAATTCTCAAAAATCTTTCTTTTATCAACAAGCTTACAGCACATTAAACTTTGCAGACAAGCAAGACCTTTTGCTGGATTTTTTTCTACGGATGTCTTGCTTTTATTGCTTCTTTATTAGAATGGGACCCCCAGGCATACGTTAGTATAATCTGGACTTAATCTGTGCAAGAAATTAAAGAATTTGTATACATATTTTAACATTCTCTGTAAGAGAGTGTAATTACAATTTCTTTAGAAGAGAGGATTGGAGAGAAAATCCTCTGTGGAGAAAGCTAAAGTTGGCTAGGCTAGAAAGAAGATATAACCAAAGGGACAGACCCAGTACCTTTGGAACTCAATAGAAAACTTCAGCTGGGCAAAAGTCAAGGTCAGAGAGATTAAAGATCTGTGTCAGTAAGAAATGCTGATAATTTCACACTTTATTTCAGGGGAAAAAAACATATATACACTTGAATACACTTGAACGGTGTTTTAAAATGTCACAACCAAAAGTAGCTGTTTTAAAAGTAAAATTATTACAGTAAATTATTAAAAAGTGTTAAGATTATTTTTTTCTGCCATTCTACTTACAGCCAGATCTAACTTCTGTGTGATCCAAAAGTTGTTCCTCATCCAACTTCATTAAACATTTCACATAAGCTGTGTTGTAAGTGAAATTATGGATGGTTATACTAGATACAGTCTCATTCACAACGTTACAGTTTTCTGGAGCAATCAATTCATCATTCAGTTTCCAGATGATGTGGCTTGCATTTCTCTGAGGCAGGTAGCTCTTTCTAAGAGCACAGAATAGCTTCAGGGGGGATCCTCTTTCAATTTCAGGAGATGAAGGAAAAATGTCAGCATCTATGATAGAGTTTTCATCTAGAAACAAAATCAAAGACATCACATAGCCAAATTCCTCTTAAAATACTAGTGGAAAAACAGCAAGTTGTTTTGTTGTCTACAGATAATTTAACGAATTTTTTTCATTCAGAGTTCAAATAAAATGCCTAGTGAGTCATTCAAATCAGATATTGCTATTTGAAAATTCAGTTCACATTAATTATATTATATACTATATTACAATAGGTATTACATTAGAGTAATTGTTAACAGCTTCATAGAAATAATGAGGAAGTTTCCATTCATATACTTTTTTAATAGCCCTAAATGAAGAAAAGAAAGTCTTGTATTTTAAGCCTGTTTTTATAAAACATTCCTATATGTAAAAGATATGCATGTAATTTACATGCATTTACCATTACTACTTACAATATCTGAAAATACATTAAACCAGTAAGGCTAAAATTTACAACTAAGTTGCAATATATTTCAATATCTCATTAGTGTTTGCATACCTCTGAATTTACATTCCCAGATAGAGTGCAGATACAAAATACATGTAAAAGAAGAACACGTAAGTAGACTGAATAAATGAATTGAGCACAAAGTTATCAAATAGTGCAAGAATCACCTATTAGAGTCCTGGAAGGAACTAACTGTTTTTGTCGGAGGGTTTTTGCTGCTACTTATTTCTTGAAGCCAAATTTCATGAATTTAAAATTATTAAATAAATAAATTTCATACATAAATCTGTCAACAAGAGGACATCAATACTACCATAAATTAATTTTTCTATACATACTGTACACTAAGTCAATAACCTACTAACTTACACTTTTAAAATACACTTTTCCTGCTTTCAGAACTCTTCAAAATTTCCTTTGGAGGATGTTACCTTTTGGAAAAATTTCTTATGGCAAGATAGGTGCTAATAATCCAGAAACATACCTGCTACAGAGCCACAGAGCAGGACAAACATCCAAATCAAATTGTTGAACATTTCTTTCTCAGTAAGTATAGGCAGAAAATGCTGTCATAAAATAAAAAAAAAACCATACTTCAAGTAAAGATGCCTTTTTAATACTTTGTTAGCATTTGTGTTAGAGTTAATAATGTTATTCAGCTTCTCTCCTGTATTCAAGTGAAGTATTGCTTCGTCTAAGTGTTACTTTCCCGAACAATGGAGAAATTTGATGCAGTTTTCCTAAGATAAGTTGCACACATTTCCTATAACCAAGAGAAAGATAAGTGTACCTAAAACACTGCTAAGGGCAATCCAATCCACACAAGGGTTTTACCTTCCAAGGATCATGTAAATAAGTGGTAAGAAATGTATCTCCATTCACTTGACATGCAGCCTGCTTAGTCTTTTCTAAGCAGATTCATCTAGTGAATACTTTTGAAAATTAAGGCTGTTGCAGGAGAAGGAATGATCTACCTATCTTGTGCATCACCACCTAATAAAGAAATTTTTCAGGAAGTGGACAACAATGCAGGTCACCTTTCACCCAAAAGAGGATGAATTCATATTTGTTTTATCCTGGTTAAGAGTACCTGGCAACAGGCCTGAGTACACTCTGTAAAGACAAAAGAAGGAACCTCTCTTTGGCTTTCTTTTTGAAGAAAAGAACTACTGAACTACTGTGCAGCCAAAAAACCTCTAACTTTAGTTTAAGAATGAGGAAAGCAAAGCAGTAGACTGATTTCTTCCAAAAGGACAGCTGAATCTAGAGTTCCATGAGAAAAAAATTACAAAAAAAACCAAACACTGTCCTTGCCTCGAGTGCTGCTGTCAGCTCTTACAGAACCAGAGAATGTTAGTTTGGAAGGGACCCCTATGGACCATCTGATCCAAACTCCCTGCTTACACAGGGCCTCCTAGAGCCAGCTCCCCAGGACCATGTCCAGACAGCTTTTGAAGATCTCCCTTAATGGAGATTCCACAAACTCTCTGGGTAACCTGCTCCAGTACTCATTCACTCTCACACCAAAAAAGTATTTCCTGATGTTCAGAGGGAACCTCCTGTGTTTCAGCTTGTGCCCACCGCCTCTGGTCCTACCACTGGAAAGAGTCTGGCTCTGCCCTCTTTGCACCCTCCTCTCAGGTACTGATGAGATCTCCTCTGAGCTTTCTCTTCTCCAGGCTCAATAGTTCCAGCTCCCACATGACAGATGCTCCAGTACATTAATCATCATTGTGGCTATTCCCTGAACTCTCTCTGGTATGTCCACATCTCTCTTGCTATCGGGACTCCACAACTGGACAAAATACTCCAAGCCTGGGCTCAGTAGGGCTGAACAAAGGGGCAGGATCACCTCCCTTGACCTGCTGGTTGCAGTCCTAACACAGCCCAGGAAACCAGCATTCTTTGTCACAGGGGCACACTGCTGGCTCATATTCTTCTGGGTGTCTAGGAGCACCAGGGCATTTTCTGCAAAGCTGCGCTCCACCTGGCCAGGTCCCTGCACTGCTGTCTGGGGTTTTACCTCCCCAGATAAAGGATTTGGCACTTCTCCTTGTTGAACTTAATGAAGTTCCTGCCAGCCCATTTCTCCAGCTTGCCAAGGTCACTGTGGACAGCAGCTCAATCCTCTGGCTTATTAGTCATCCCTTCCAGTTCTGTGTCATCAGCAACCTCACTGAAGGTACGCTCTGCCAGAGCATTCTAATACAGAACACTCATGAAAATGTTGAACAGAACTGCATCCAGTATTGCCTACTGGGGTACACCTCTAGTCACTGGCCTCCAAATGGACTTCACACCACTGATCACCACCCTGTAGGCCCATTTGTTAAGCCAGTTTTCAATTCACCTCACTGCTCATCCAGCGTACACTTCATTAGCTTGTCTGTAAAGTGGCCCAACTCCAGCATGAATGGCAACCCACACTACTCCTTTGGCTAGTAAGTAGAAGATCTGCCTGTAGAAAATACAGGTGTCAGATCCCCTTCACCACCTGAAGGCCTAGAGCCCAGTATTCCTACTTCCTGAACAAGTAGCTCTAGCTATTATGTCCATAAGCAACAGGTGGGCATTACCATTTTGCAGCTAGTTTGGGTCCATGTTTCACATTAGGCTTTCAGATTTGTCTGGAATTTCAGCTCTCCATCAAACCTGTGTCTCAGGAGGGCTCCAGGTGGGAGGCAAATACTATCCTGCTAATACAGGTACACCAGTAGCTTTCAGTCCCAGCAAGGTGTCTCCTCCTCCCACATGATCAGATAATGCTAGGAAGCAGGTGTGCACCGGGTCACTGTTTGAGACAGAGATCAGTAAGTGGTATATAGGCAGTAGGGGTTATGCCCTATGCTATGGTTCTTCCCACAAAAACTCCTTGGATTTGCTAAAAAATTAAACTTTACAGTAATCTAAAGAGAAAAACATGGTAAAAACAATACTTTGAGCTCAGTTTCTGTCAGAAATCAACTTAAATATTATTTTAAATTTGCCTTGGGAAGCATTTTATAAACTTTGAGGCTATGACAGTAAAAAACAGGAGAAAAAAAATGAAAAGGATACAAAGAAAAACGAGGGAGGAATTTGTCCAGTGACATACTCCTAAAATACAGCAGTAGCAAGATGTGTACCAACAAGAAACAATGCCAGTACATAAAGGGAATATCTTACCACTTATTCATGTAGGCTGCATGTTCTTGTTCTCAAAGAAGTAAAGATGAGTTACACTACTGATGGCAATAAAAAAAAGTAGTTGTTCCAAGTATTCTGCACCAGCAAGACACCAGAAGCTTTTCTCATTGCCCTTGATGTCCCCGACATCATAGATTTAATTCTATCAGGGCTTTTAGCTTTTCTAACCTGATCCCTGGCTGCTCTCTGTACTCCTCCCAGGCTACCTGTCCCTGCTTCCACCCTGTATAGACTTCCTTTTTGTGTTTGAGCTCATCCAAGCAGCCCTCCCAGTGTTTTTGACTAACTTCCTCTTTGCTGGAATGCATCAATCCTCAGCTTGAGGAAGATGAACCTTAAATATCATCCAGCTCTCCTGGGCCCCTCTTCCCTCCAGGGCTTTATCCCATGGTATTCTACCAAGCAGATCCCTGAAGAGGCCAAAGTCTGCTCCCCTGAGTCCAGGGTAATGAGCCTCCTGTCCTTGCTGCCCTAAGGATCTTGATCGAACTCCAGTACTTCCTGGTCATGGCAGTCAAGATCGCCCCTGAGCTTCAACTTCCCACCAGCCCCTCCTTGCTGGTGACAACACAGTGCAGCACAGCTCCTCTCCTCATTGACTCCACGGTCACTTGGAGAAGGAAGTTACCACTAACACATTCCAAAAACCTCTTGGACCGCCTATGCCCAGCTGTGTTGTCC
>VXBT01009589.1:191-34448 GCA_013400235.1 Oriolus oriolus
CAGCATGTCTTCATAAGAGACTTGTTCCATCCCTCTGATCATCTTCATGCCCTCCTCTGGACCTATTGTGGCAGGTCCATGTTTTTGTTGTGCTAAGAATTCCAGGGCTGGGGGCAGCGCTCCAGGTGGAGTCCCACAAGGACAGACTCGAGGGGCAGAATCACCTCACTTGCTCTGCTGGCCACACTGCTTTGGATGCAGCCCAGGACACAACTGGCCTACTGGGCTGAGAGCTCACACTGTTGACTCATGTGCAGCTTTTCAGTGACAAGAACCCTCAAGTTCTCTCCAGCAGGGATATTCTCAATGAGTTCTTCCAGCCTGTGCTCATGTCCAAGATTGCCCCAGCCTAGGTGCAGCCCTTGTCTTGGACTTGGGCTTGTTAAACTAAATGAGGTTCTTGTGGGCCCACTTGTCAAGCTTGTCCAGGTCCCTCTGGACGGTACCCTCTCCTTCTGTTATGTTAACTTCATCAGTCAGTTGCTGAGGGTGCACTCAATCCCACTGTCTGTGTCATCAAAAAAGATACTGAAGAGCATCAGTCCCAAGACAGAGCTCTGAGTTCTGTGGACAAAAAGCAATTGACCACAGGTCTTTGGCTGAGTCCATCCAGCCGATTCCTTATTCACTGAATAGTCAATCCACCAAATCCATGTCATGTGGGATCATAACAAAAGTCTTGCAGAAATCTAGATAGATGGCATCTGCTGGTCTTCTCCCATCACCATTGCAATCACTCCATCCCAGAGGGACACCAGTGTGGCCAAGCATGATTTGCCCTTAGTAAAGCCATGCTGGCTGCCTCAAGTCACCTCCTTTTCTTTTATGTGCCATAGCACAGCCTCTAGGAGGACCTGCTCCATGATCTTCCCAGGCCCAGAGGTGAGGCTCCCTGGTCTGTGGTTCCCCTTCCTTTCTCCTCTTTTTAAAAATAGGTGTGGTGTTTCCTTTTTTCCAGCCACCAGTGACTTTGCCTTGGCTTTCAAATATGATGAGATTGTCTTGGCAACAACATCAGTCAGTTTCCTCAGGGCCCTGGAATGTATCTTGTCAAGTGCCATGGACTTGGGGCTATTCATCTTCATCCAGTGGTCCTGAACCTGCTCCTCACTTACAGTGGGAGGGACTTCGCTGCTCCTATACCACCCAAAGGAACAGGGACTCAAGAGACATAGGAAGCCTGACTGCCAATGAATACTGAGGCAAAGAACTGGGTATCTCAGTCTTCTCCCTGTCAGCTGTCACTTCCTTGAAGTAATTTCTTGTCTTATTGCTTGCTACCTGAGGGAAGAGACCAGCTTCCACCTCCCTACAACATCCTTTTGGATCGTTGTAGAGAGCAATAAGGGAACTGATATGCTGAAATCTGGAAGCGATAGGAGTGTGACATGTGAAGAGTCTCTGTGCAGCACCACTTGGCAGGTCTAGCACAGATAACCAAGGAATTACGTGGGTTAATTACTACTGAAACACTTAACCACGAAATGACACACCATCAAAATCAAAGAGTGCCAAGTAGATTGATTTCCAAAAGTTGTAAATTTCTAGAAACTCAGCTTCTGAAAAGTGTCAGAAAAACAGAAATTGGGGAAAATGGGGGCATTCCAGCCACTAAATCTTCTGGAATTGTTAGCCATCTGTTCCCAGAGAAATGGATGAGTCACTTATCAGTTGTCATCTGCTCTACAATCCCATCACTACCACAGCCCTCAAGAAATGAGCAAGTTAGTAATAAATCCTGTATTTTAAACAGGAAATGATTCTTCAGCTGGGGATGTCTAAAAAAGAAACAAGCTGCTGTCTCCCAAATGGCATGTAGTGACATGACTGTGCTCCTCAGTCAACCCTAGAGAAGTTTAATGGCTTGACTCTGCTGGCTTATTGTCATTATGAGATCTATTGGGGCAGGGGCAGGTTGGGAAGTCAATGTTATACAAGGGAGATGGAGATGAGACTGTTTACGTTTCGACTCTGGGGTGTGAAGGGAAGTATCAGGGACACTGACCTTGTTGCTTCAGAGATTTTTTTGCCTTGTTATAGTTCCTGGCTGCAGCCTGAAGCCTCTCTGCTCCTCATCCACCGAGGGACAGCAGACCAGCCATGTAAGGCAAAGGCCATGGCTATTCTTGGGTCAACAGAAAGCAAAGCAACTTATGAAAAACTCCTTCCTCTGCCTTGTCTTCCCTTCCAAAAACTTTGTGCTTTCCTGACATACAGATTACAGGAAAACAGAAAAGGGGTATGGACACTGTCAATGGGATAAACAGATTTTAACAACAAAAGACTAGATAGGGGATACAGACAATAATTTGATTATGTGATGAATAACAGTTCTGCAAGTGGTAGGGCTCTGCTGTCAATTAAAAAGGTCAGAGCTGGAGCGAAGCAGAGCAATTTCCTTGCTTGTAAATAGAGATGGCTAAAATAACCTTGAACCTAATCTCTCTCATGCACAAACCCTGTGTGAAACAGTAAGTGTTTTGAGGTGGATTGAACATCATCCTGTTATGTATGCAGAGATGGGTCTTTTCTCTGCTTGTGTTAAGTTCCCTCAGGGGATTAAAATCATCTGTCATTCAGCAGCTTTATAAAATGAGAGACACATTCTGCTGATCTTGCTTAGGGGTGAGCCTCTACTAAGGACTTTTCACTCATCCTAGCACTTAGATGTCATTGTTATGTCATATATATGTGGACCCTTCTGAATCTTTTCCTGGGTGGTAGCTTACAAGTAAAGTCTTTAGAGTGTGCTTGTGTCTTCCTACAGTTTGACACTACTGAGTAAATTTATAATGCAGATGATGAAATAGTAGCAATAGACAATTAGCTCAAATACTTGGTGAGGTGTGAGTCTAATTTTTTTTAAGAAAAGCATAATGCTCTCATTCAAAAAAACCCCAAAAACACAACAACCAAAATAACCAACCTAAGATCTGTTTTTGGAACTGACAAAATACTTGTTTCGAAATGCGTTTTTCACTGGTTAGAAAGGTATCAGAAAAAATTGCATAACCGCCACGCACATCAAAATTTTAAGTAAGAGACAGACCTTTTTGGCAAAGAAGCTGATTAATAATGAGATCGAAACACATGCAAATGTGATGGATTCTTAATTTCTGAAAATTCACAGTCAAAAGTGAATTGAAACCACAAGGTTTAATTGAATGCAAGCTAAACAAAAAAATGGATGAAATATCACAGTTTGTGATAAAAAGAATTGGAGCCCAATGGTTCCTGGTGGCCTGGAAATCTGTGATGAAGGACAATATTGAAAGATGTTTGTTTTATTAAAACATCCTCAAACTACCAAGCCTGTTTCAGCTACATTTGGTGTCACTAGCACATGACTGACTCAGCACCCTCTGCAGACTACAGCACGTTTATAATGGAGATTCTCCCCCAAGACTTGCCAACAACAATATTTCTTTCTTTTTCTTTTACTCCTTCTCATTTTCCTCTGTTATCTTACTGCATTTAAACATGCTGTTAGACTGTTGTTAATTTCATTGCTCTTTTGGCCTTTGTCTATGTGTAAGGCTGTCAGGGCCAAAGTTTTTACTCAAGTTTTTATCTTCTTTTTGAATTGGTATTATTATAAGTTTGGGCATGTTACTGCTAATCTTTCTTTTCTGACAGCAATACTTTTCCAGTGACAGTAAAATTTTCTGGTTCAGTTCAGGAGTCTTTAATCTGAACCCATTTATACAGCCTATTGAACTACTTGCATAAAAAAAACCCCAGACAATTCCCTAGGTCTAAACCACATGTGTAGAGAGCAGATCTGAGTCTTGAATGAAGAAACAATTCAATGGGCATTCATTTTCATTCATTTTTCAATACTGTCTCTTTGTCTCAGTCTGAAAAACTCCTGAGTAAACTCTGAGTGGCTGCTCCTCAGAATGCTTTTATCTTGGTTTGTGGGAAAATAATCTGTGGTTTTGTGTTGGAGTAGAAACTTTTTGATAAGTTTTCTCGAGCTGGGATTTTCAAGCACACACACACACACACACACACACACTCTCTCTCTCTGTTTCCTGTTTCATCACTTTACTCTGACAGTTCTGGTACAACCAGACTGTAGGTGATCAAAGCTTGTGACACAACATTTCATGGAGACAGGTGAGACAGATTAGAGCCAACTGTTACAGTTCTGTGAGACTGCACAGGCAGCTGCATCTCTCTGACATTTCCTCTGCCTTTAATTTTAACATCACTTTTCCCAAGCAAATTTGGAATTGTTTCAGTTTATGTTGATGGCAGCTGAGCCATGCAAAACTTTTAATTCTCAAATACAACTTCATTACCTGCATTTGGATTTCATTAGAAGCATGACCTCAAGCCATTGCTTGTACATTTTCCTAATTGCATAAATCACTCAAATGAACTTCTACAATATACATTTCCCAATAGCACCATGAGAACCTCACAGTTTCTCATGAAGTCAGTTGAGACAAAACACAACAGCTTTTGAGGAATGCTAAGGAAGGAGAAAGGAGATACAGGTACAGGAACTAATGAAGGGCTTAATGAAGACATAACAAGTTCTCATCATCTTTTTTTGTAATATGAAAGTGGGCAGGGTAGTTACTTTACAAACACAATTGAACAAACTGAAACATCATAAAAAAGGGTTTAACTCTCACAAGAGAAATGAAATCCATGGACTTCAGTTTAAAAAGATGTACTGAAACAAAGACATTAACAGGATACAAAGAATGAATTAGACAGTCACAGCATGTTAGGAAAAACTAACCACAGTTTTTAAAGAGACAGAAACTCTCCTGATTGTCCCCCCTAGAACTCCTGAAACTATAGAGCACCTTAACATGGTGGCAACTTACATACTAAGAGTAATGTTGTTGTTTGTAGTTTTCATTTCCAAGTTTGAAGTGACGTTCAAAAGTTAGCGAAAAATCTGTGTGTCCTTTGATACATATGATCAGCTGCCAGCTGCTGCCTTGTAGTCCTATTGCACAATCTATTCTCATGGGGAGATAACAGCTACTGTTTTTCAAGGAACAGGATTGCTACTGCTGGCCAGTGTGGCATCAGTTATGTTGAGGTCTAGGTATTCATTTGGACAGCTAAATTCCTTGCAGCTGAATGAAATGGATACCCACAAACTGGTTAGCAGCAATTCATCCAAAGCCCAAATCTACTGAAGGCAAGAGAGACCGGAAGGAAAAGTATATCTTTTCCAAGAACACTTTCACAACCTGTTCTTACAACCATCAGCCTAAGAGTTGCACCTCAAATATATGTGGTCTCAGCCTTTTCCAACACAGACAATTTCTCTGCAATCAAATTTTTCCTCTCTGGCCTTACTGCAGCAACTCTCTGCAGAGAGGCTGATATTGGAAGGCAGGGGCTGTGTTGTCCCTGTATGTCAGATTTCCTTATCTTTGTAGCGTGTCCACCTGATGTTCCTATACTTGTGGAAGTTGAAATTACTTTGAACAAGGCTGGTCTTGCACTCCCCACTATCTTCTGTGCTAATCAGCTTGGCTGAGAGCAGCTATTGAGTAGAAGAACTGACAGTGGCTTGATCCATACAGCTGCCACTGACCACTGGTAAATTCTGTGCAGAAGGAAGGCTGAGTAACACGTGTAGAGCCACAAACACAGAAGTGAAAGCACAAGTGGGTTTGTCAGAAGACTTTATGGACTGCTAGATATGAACGGATTTCCCTTCTGTCATGCAAATGAATGCGGAACAATGTATGGATACTTTCAGACTGTGGTTTCCAGAAATCAGTTTGTAAGTGTTGACTGGCGTGGGGTAACTAGAACAACTAGTAACTTTGCAGTTAGCAAACACCCACTGGCATAACTTTCAGTAAATGTCTATAAAATATTATTATGGATGTAAGTTAATATAGAAATGGCAGAGCAGCTGTGTTTCATTTAGTATTCACACAGTCATTAATAATCAGAAACCAGTTTTCCTCACCACTACTTCTATGACTGAAATGTGGTTATCTTTTAAGCAGGTGTCTTTAGAAGGCAGCATATATGTATAAAGGAACAGAGGCAAATCCCCTTAGAGGTGAAATGTAGTATCTCTTATGGGAAAAGTTAAATGTCATCAAGTGGGGATTTTAACTAAATATCATCAAGTGGGGATTTTAATTGCCATAACTATAAACTCCAGATTCCAGATAGGTGTAAATTTCTACTGAATTATTTTTTAATTTAATGTAAGAGACAATTAAAGAAAAACCCTCTGGATACATTCATCAATATTTTGTGTAGAGGTTTTTCTATATTTTCTTCTAGTCATATCATAGAATCACAGAATTATAGAATCATAGGATGTCCTGCATTGGAAGGGACCTAAAAGTTCATCTAGTTCCAACACCCTGGCTATGGGTAGGAACACCTCCCACTAGACCAGGCTGCCGAGAACCCCCCATCCAGTGCGGCTCGGAAACTTCCCGGGAAGTGGCACCCACCTCTTCTCTGGACAACAACCACCAAGTAATTTAATCATCTAGTCATCTTGCATCTCATCCTCTCAGAAAATATCTTTAAGTCTGGATATCTACTCTTCCTCTAGTTTTCTAATTTTAGCTCTGTCCATTTTTCTGTATGGTCACAGAGCATATCAGTAACACTAGGACTTGCATAGAAATGTCGGCCTACTTTAAGAACTGAAACAGGAAAATGACATTGTGTATTCCCAATTCATCACTGTTGAAGAGTTGGAACACATTTTCCAGTGAGGACATCTTTGACACGGGCAATTTAAATTTTCAGTAAATTGAAGGATGGAGCACCTTAGATAGAGGAAGACAGTATTTTATTCTTGTTCTCCAGTATAGTTTGCTGAATTAAACATCGTGAGATTTGCTGGTCTGGAGCATCTTCCAACTTTTCAGTGCTTGGGTAATCTGCAGAGAAAAGGAGACATTATCCTGAATAAAAATTCACCTTGTAGTTGTTGTCAAAGCATCAAAAGACTACGAAGTAAAGTTGAGAGGTAGTCTTGATTTGGTTGCAGATATGATTTTCTAATTTGAAAAACAAATGCAAAGGCATAGAAAGTTAGCTTTTATCCTGCCTAACAAGCTATAAAAATCTGGCAAAGCCATTTTGATTGCAGACTGTCTATACAATATACCAGAATGTGTCATTTTAAAGGCAGCCACAGCTTAAACAGAAAACATGCTTACAGAAGAAACTTACTCTATC
Organism: Oriolus oriolus; assembly: GCA_013400235.1. Classification (NCBI taxonomy): domain Eukaryota; kingdom Metazoa; phylum Chordata; class Aves; order Passeriformes; family Corvidae; genus Oriolus; species Oriolus oriolus. The sequence continues at coordinate 7,383 of VXBT01009589.1, forward strand.
AAGAGTAATAGTTGATCTTATAAAAACCTACCTCGTCCCAGAGATTTTTCTGCTCTCAAAGGATCAAACCATTGCTGTTGCAACAAGGTAGCAAGAAAATGTTATTCATGGAGAAAAAATCTAAAAGGTAATTTGAGGATAAAGCTGAAAGGGCCTTTGCTTTATCATAGCACAGACTGCATCCAAAAGAGGAGATCATCTGCTTGATCCAGAAGACAGCTAGTCCTTATCTAACCCATATTCTTCCATAGTGTCCATGAACTGAATTTTAGTATGTGGATTATAGCCATGTTACTCACACTCAAGGGTCCAGCAGTTGTCAGGTATTAGCCAAAACTGAATGACCTTCCAGTTGTACTCTCACTGAAGCCAGGAAAGAAATTTGTGGTTACAAGTGCTGACCAAAAAACCCCAAAGGACAGGAAAAAATCCTTGACTTTCACTGGTTCCGTTTCAGAGGTGAGCCTGCGTGCCTGGCCCCAAATGGAGATCTGACAGCAGAATTAGTAATTAACCTTTTCTGGGGAGGAAATCCGGGGGAGTTGGGTAGCTCTTAAGGTAAATATCCCCCAGTGGTCCTGGGGATCCTGAGGTCTTCTGCTGATGCACAGTGACAGCAGTATTGATCAAGAGCAGCTTGAGGCTGCTCACACTGGCATTTTATCTGCCCTGCAGCCCATTTACCACCCTGCATGTGGCGTGGTCATATTTCAGTCTCCAGATTTAAATATAGAAGGACATGGGAAGATTTGCTCTACTTGCTAGAGCAGCTCCTTGTTAACAAAACAATGTTTTCCAGGCCAAAGTCGTCTGCATCCGTTGTCCATTTTACTCAGGTTTTGTAAGATTACAATCTCCTGAGCAAATCTGTCTCTCCTTGTTGCTGCAAAGTTCTCTCATTTCAAGAGACAACATCCTCTAAAGTGCACCAGTCCGCCATGCTTCATCTTTTTCGATGGAAAGTAAGCTTTAAAACTCATGGTGGTTAAAGTTGTTTCTGTTATATACTGTCAGACTACTGAAATATCTTCTGAAGAAAATGAGTGGACTCATAAAGATATTTTATATTCCCAAACTATTCCATCAATGAAAATTTTAAAAATTGTGGTGGTCCTCAGCTGTTATTCCTGTAGTAGTTCTCAGACTGCCATTAAGCACACTCCTCTGTGCAAGTTTTTAACCTAAATATTGTTGATTTTGACATGAACATGTCCTTGAAGTAATGGACAGTTTTTAATGCAGCAGTGTTATAGATAGTATATATTTAAGACATTTTGGAAAAACTGGCATTCTATTGCTTAGACATGACCACCATCAGTCTTAACATCATTGAGAGAGAAACTCTCAGTATTCAAATAAATCATAAATACGTGATGTATTTGGTATACCTGTAAGTGGTCTGGAAATACTGAGCAACAGAATACTTAATTCAGTGAGACTGGGCTCAAATTTTCCTGACCTGTAGCAGTTCCTTTAGGAGCTCTCTCACTTGCCCAGGCTTTACCTTCGAAGTATTTTGAAGCCTGGCTTTCTGTTCTCCTTCCAAGTTCTCTGTTTCCCTCAGGCTGCAGAAGGTGCAGCATGCTAGTCTTCACCCATCTCTTCTACCCCTGCTTCTGTGGAAACCTGAAGGTTTTGCTGCTGGCACTATCCTACAGAAAAACTCATGGAGGATATTTGATTTTTTTGTTTCCAGAGACTTGGAGAGTCTGCAGAATGCACTTCTTCACATGGGTAATAAATAAGGTGCACTTAGACCAGTGGGGTAGAATGTCAGGGCCCATGGAGGGACCTCACAGGACAGGGGAAGCACTGGTGGGGACATGCAGCTGGTGCCAGAGGGAAGACTGAATCCTGCGGTGATGATCACAGCAAGTTCAGTGGGGTCTGCTCCAAACTCCTCACTTGCATGTCTCAGGAGGCATTTAACCACAGCAAAGCAGGAAGCTACGTGCAGCACTTATAACAGAGAAAGAGGAAATACTTAAAAACATTTAAAAGCACAGTTAAGCAAATTAATGGAAATAATATTCTGAAGTAAAATTTATGCACGTCTGAAAGTTTCCATGACAGACTAGCTCAGTTGCAGACCAAAGACTGAGGTTTTCAGCTTCAAGTTGTATTGGGGCTTGGCAATAAACCTACATCCTTTTTCCAGTTTATATCTTTGTCAGAGACAACATGAGCTCAGTGATCTGAAAGGATGGCACATGTTGGTGGCAGCTCATGAGGTGGAACAAGAGACATATCTTGGCTGATTGAGTTGCAGGTAGCAATTTTTGTTAGAAAATTTTACAGATGTAATATTGGAAAGTGTGACGGGGAGGACAGGAGGAGGAGCAAACAGAAGCCACTTTTATTCATCTGCTTCTGCAGATGACAGCTGACAGGCTAGTAAGGTCCCACAGCTTCATGGCACTGGGGAGTATTTAACTAGTGCAGAAAATGGAAGAATTGGGTTCACTGATATAGTATTCTGGACAGAACAGCAGCAATGTTGCATACACCTCAGTTGTACGTGATTTTTACTTTTCTTTATTATATCCCTCTGTCCTTTTGCATTTGCACTTGGGTACTTGTGTGTGCTGAAAAACAGCTGCAAAATCAACCTACCTTTGCTGTGGAGTTAAAATCAGTTTGTCTCTACTCTTGTGGATTTACAGCACACTGCAAAGGGGCTACGTTTTGAAATTCAGTAGAATAGCACTGATTCTTTTCTACTTCCCGAGTATAGGATTCCTTTTTGATATTTCATAGGAAAGAAAGTTTTAACAGAGAATCTTAATTCACTCAAACAATCTTGCCCAGAGATGTGGTGGAGTCCCCATCACTGCAGGTTTTCAAGATGTGGCTGGACAGAGGGCTGGGTAATCTCACCCAGGCTTCATTTCCCATAAAATGTCGGACCAATCAATCTTTTGAGGTCCCTTCCAGCCTGGACTGTCCTGTGATTCTGTGGTTCACTGACTTCTTTTTGCCCAGATACAGAGACCTGTGACTAGCTCAGGCCCCTGAGAAACTGTATGTTGTAACTACTACTTTTAAAAAGGACAGGACACTTTGTTTCAATTTTTAATTTTGTTTTTTGTTTACTTGATTCTTTGCACTGGTCTGAGCATTCTGTGCTACATGCTGAGGAGAAAGCAAATAATGAGCCTTTCCCCATGTTGTTGAAAGGGATTTGTTCTAGGTCATAGGCCATTTTGTAATATGCACTTGAGCTGAAGATCAGTACAGTTTACTTACTTTTCTAGCATAGTTTATGAGAAGTACTGACCATTCCCACTTCTCCTCACATACAATCTCAGTATTCCTTGCAGCATGCCTGGGAGGTTTCGTGGATGCAGCCTTTGTGAGGCCACATCTGCAAAACATCATCTGCAAAACATCATCTGCACATCATTTCCCCTTCAGTGCAGGAAATTCAATACTGCAAAAAATACTGTTCATTTTTCTGGTGAAGGAAATGGGAACTAGAAAAAGAATAACATGACACTTTAAAAAAAAAGTAATTGAACTCAGTTAGACATTTTTTGAATCTTTGCCATCTGCAAATTGGGAAAAGCAATGCAGGTCTCTGCAAAGCTTGAGAGGAGCTATTGTATGGGAAGAGATCTCACACAAGAAACAGAAATCAGTCTGTCTCCAGGTCAGATCATGGTTCTTGCAGCAGTCACCTCTTTGGCTGGTGACTTGGTGGCATCTTTTGCAAAAGGTACATAAAACCAGCCTACAAAACCATTCCTGGGATGCCTGTTTCCTCCCTGGGTACCCACTGAGGAAAGTGTGTCAAGGCTTCACTCCCTGGGTTCTTGAGCAGTTCAGCAATGTCCGTTAGCAGCTATTGTATTCTGAGAGGCTCCTTCAAGTACCAGCCCATCTAAAGCTCATTTATTCTGTTCATTAAATACTGAGAAAGCTTCTGTAGTGCTTGAAATCCTGTCACTAAAAGGAGGAGCAGCAGCAGGGCTGTTTGCTGACCTCACACCCGCAATAGGTTTTTGGTCCTTTGTTTGTCACATTGTGGAAGTGAAGTCTTCTTACTGGGTCCTCACATGAGTAATCTTGTTCTGTTGTTTTGTTTTTTTGTTTGCTGTTGCGTATAATTTACTGTGTGTTTCGGTAAGCTGATTCAGCTATTACCTATGCTGTGTTTGACCTAAATAAACTTACTTTTCAGCCGTAAAACAGCTGAATAAATTTTAAAAACCATTGAGATCCTAATGTATTGTTAAAGACTGGCCGAATGACAAAAACTGCAGCAGCCATCTTTTCTGGAATGGGCTCTGTTTTCCCTTCCACCATCACTCCAGATAGATCTATTTAATGTAAGACATAGTACTGCATTGTTTTGGCTGAAATTACTTCAGGGCCTGTGTTTCAATCAAATTTTGCATGTAGGTTAAACAAAGAGATCTCTTGTCTCCTCTCCTATGTGCCCATTTACTCTGATCTTTTCTGAGTACATTTAATGCAAAGGCCTGCCCTAAAATGACAGGGGCATTTTCATCTAGACACAAAGCAAACTTTCATGTTATTGAAGATGACAACTTCATCAGCAACACTGAGATTTAACACGTTACAGTTGCCTTTTCACCAGAAAAGAAGAAATAGTGAAATTCAGCTCTCAAGGTTTGATCATTCAGTCACCAAAGTTTTTACAGTGCTGTTTCAAGGATCCCTTGGAAACAAATCTTGCAACACCTTTCCAAGCTCCTTTGGCTGGTGGGGATAGGAAGCTGTGGAGCCAGGGAGGCACTCCTGCTGCCGCAGACCACAGCTGATGAGGCAGGGTCTCCAGGGCAGCCACCTGCATGGCATGTCCAGGAGCAATTTTAGGAGTCTCACAATCACCGTGACACACTTAACCAATGCTGTTATCCTTACTGGAGCACTCTTCATGGTCAGAAAATCTTCCCCTTTCTTTTTGGAAGGTCTCCAGCTGTTGTTTCCAGCTTTAACTCTGCATCAAAGCACAGTTCTGTTTCAGTGTGCATCTGGAGGCATGCAGCTCACATCCAAAGTATGCCTCTGTCTCTCTTACTCACACACATATATATATATATACACACATACATATATATATATATATACACATACATGCATACATACATATGCGTACACTTCTGCATATACCCCTTCACATATCCACCCCTCTTCCCCTACCCTGGAATGGACCTGAACCTTCTTTTGTGAATCCCTGCATTCATTCAGTAGCTTCTCTTTCCCATTACACAATTCAAAGCTGTGCTGGCATCAGTGTGGAAAAAGTCCAAGCTTCCACAAACAAATGTCACCATTCAGAAAGCCCTGGCTGCATCCCTCTCTCCACTGTCACTGCTTCAGTTCCTGCTATCCCTGCCTGCGTGCTGCCAAAGTCTGGTATTAAACATGCTGGATATTGGCTTAAAAAGGCTCTAGACCTTGTTTTGACATTTTGCTGTTATCATTCTCAAGCAGTAAGGTATTGTACCTTGAACAAAGGGTTAGATTTAACAGAGTGTGCAGCACATGCATTCCTAACAGAGTGGCTGGATTTTGTTATGGTAACACCCCAAACTAAAATTGACAAGTGCTCAGCTTCAGAACTGCTCAAGTCAGCTGTGGTTGCTGTTAATGCATTAGGCATTTCCCAGAACACACAATGGGAGAAGCTTCCAGGAAAAAGATAAGTGTAGGAAAGATTAAAGACAGTTTCTATAGGTTGTGCTAGTGTTCAGGAATGACAGTGAGGGAGACAACAGACCAACAGTCAGCAGTTGGATTTTACACATGCATGCCAATTCTCTTTACTTTTAAAGAATCAGAAGAGATAGAGGCAATTGGAGCTGAAATGTTGGCATGACACCTGGTTACAGCACACGGTCTTGTTTTCTTTGCTTATTCTTTTGAAATAAGAATTGCAAAAAAGCTTGCAAAGCTTTTCTCTGCTTTGCAATTCTTTTACTGACAAGTTGAATTACCCCTTGCTGGTTTCTGAACACAGGCTTTCCTTTGGCAAGGCAAAGATCAGGACCTGTGGCCATTGCATCAGGAACATGGCCTTTTCGTTTCCAGGAAGAAAACAGGCCAGTGTTTGTCTGTGCTATTGATTTCTGCACAGTTGTTGTTTGCATATAGAGTGGGGAGTTCTCCAGGCTCCCCAGGTGCAATCCCATGATCCAGTTGCTTTGTTTCCTATTACATCCAAATGCTTCCAGATCCTACCACAGATTTCAAGGTGACGGAATTAATGTGAGTTACACCGTCTTTGACTGCACAGGAACACAGAGGGAACTCAGACACTTACCATGTCATACAGGGATGAAATTAAGAACTAAGAATTTAACTAGGAGAAGAAAAATGTGCCTGTCAGGAATGCCTTCATGGAAGTGAGCCTTCTTGAGTTGCAAAGAGATACTTGAGATTTTCAAAAACAATGTGGCATGAATAATCTTGCTGTGAGGAGGAAATAAAAGAGCAATTCAAGTGAAATCTTCTGTATTTTCCATTTTCAAAATTTACACTCCAATCTTAGGCAAAAGCTATGCGAAAACTGAGTTCAAGAGTACATGTCATCAGTATAAGGTAAACACATAACATATGACTACCAGAATTATTCCAAAGCAAAAATTACAAGCCCATAAAATTCAGATAATGACTTTTATGTGTAGTGATACTCTATGGTTTTTATCATGTGGTTAAGATTAAGCCATGCTGGTCTCCCGAGCCCTAAATTAGATTAAACAATTTTAAAGGCAGATTCCTTCCAGCCCTTGAAATAGTGCCTAAGGCAAAATGGAAGCTGTTTCAATAACCCAAATGTACCTGTTCATAATTTAACAGAAAAAAAAAGAAACAGAACTTATATTTAAATTTGAGTTTCTCAAGTTTACTACGCTCTGTCCACTTGGCAACTGTAATCTGTAATGCCTCAGAACAGGATTTTAAAGATATTATTTGCTCTTTCAGTATCTATCTCTGTGAGAACTGTCTGGACTAAGTTTCAGACCTTATGATACACATCCACACAATTTCTGTGAGTTATTGCTTTAATGAAGCTTTACGTGTACGGTTGTTGAATACAGAGAGCATTCAGGAAAAAAGAGATGTTGTATTTTCTCTTAAAAATATGTTTTAATCAATTTCCTTCATATGTTGAAAAGATCTGTACGATCTTTAGTGTAACTAACTTCATCAGACACCTTTAAGGGAAGATGTTCTTCTCACTCCTTACAGGCAAGAAAGGAGCTGGCTTGGTCAAGATCTGAAATTAAATCTGTTGTAGAAAAGAGAACTGAACACAGCTCAAAAAGACCCAGACTTAATCACTAGATTTGCAGTATCTTTAACTTCATAGATTTATGGATTTTTTTGTGACTTAAAGTAAAAACAAATCTGTAGAGCGTTCTGGTGCTCAGAGTGAGTGTTCTGGTGTTCATACATTAACATGACACATTCTTAAGTAAAATAAAAGAGTAACTATTAATGTAACAATGTACAGCCAGCAACTGCATAACACAGACAAAAGAAGCAAAACAATTTTTGACATGTATAAAAATAGTGCTTCTTTCTCTTTGAGGGCACAAAGAATGTGTCTTGACTGTAGAATTTTTTGAGCCCCTCCTTTCATAGGGTTTTATAATTCTGTGTCTACAGACAATCCTGAAAACTCATATGAGATTTGTGTTGTAAATATCAAGTCACTTGAGCTCACGCTGCTGAAGATACATTGGCATTAGATGCTCCAGACACCGGCACTGTGAAAATATTAAGAATGATAAATTTGAAAGGCAGGAAACAACACCACCTACTTTCTCCAAAGTCCAGCCCAGTCAGGGCATAACTTTAAATTTCAAATCAGCCCAGGAATGTTTTAAACTTTTTTATTGCCCAATATTTTACATGAGAGTAAGGGACATGTCCTTCTACACCTCATAAATTTGACATACTGTAGTTTGAAATCTCATTAGCCTTCAGATGCAGCTTACAAACATTAAAGATCTTATGGACATGTTTTGATACTCTTACTCTCTACCAGTGCTATTTTTGCAAGCATGTGTTTTGTATTTGTCCTTCCCATGAACTCTCAATTTTGTTTAGTAACAATATTAAACTTTTAGTATAAATCTAGGGTTTTAACTACTTTGGTGTTCTTGAAATGACTGGTGCATGCTCAGAGAACTTGTACACATAATTTTGTTCTCTGGAAGTACATTAAATGTGCATAAATTATACTGAAGTATCTTGTGGAAGAATGCCTGCTATTCTGCATCAAAATCTTAATCAACCTCTTTATATGTTGGTGGCATATGGCATTTTAAAAGCCATGTAAAGTCAAAGCTGTGGCATAACTTGTAAACATAATTTAAACATCTTTTCCTTAGTTCCACGGGTGTGTGTACACTGCCCAAAAGACAATTCTGTAATTACCTACTAGCACTGCTTCATTAATACAAACTATCAGCCTGTCTGGTAAGTTTGATGTTGCACTCTGTCTGCTCTGCAAAAGCAAAATCCAGTCCTTCTAGGTTTAAACGCGGCCTAAAGGAAGAAAGTTATTTTTGCATATACAGGATCTAATTTAGAGGTTCATATGCCCATGTCATGATCACTGGTTCGTGTTTCATCTGTAGGCATATAATGTATTGGGTTTTATCACACATTTTTAAGTAAAACGTGAATTTTATCTCCCTACTGTTGGTCAGTGTTGCTGTCTTGACCATTTAAGGGCCAAGTAAATTGGAGAGAATCTCTGCTGTGATCTGGCTAACATGGTTACTGGATTGAGTTAACGTGGAATGGCGTGAATGAGAAATGTCAAGATGCTTTATAATAGTAGCCCCCTTTAGAAAAAGCAAATCATTGACGATAAAAAATATCCATACTATCTACCTGCCTCAAGGAAAAATCCATCAGAACTTTGCCCGGAGACAAACATTAAGGAATACCAATTTGTATATGTTCACTGCAAGAATTTAGCAATTATACCTGGAAAGGTTCAGTCCTCTTCCATGCCTGAAGCCTTTGATTTGAGCAGTTATGAGTCTGAGGGTGCTGACCTCCTCCTCCAAATGCCTTGTGGACACCAGTGTGCTGAGCAGTGGCGCTGAAGGAGGGCCTGTTCTCCCGCTGGGATTTTGAGGCTCAGAAGGACTTCCCCGCTGATGGCTGTGCTCGGGTTTTGAGGCACAGTGCCTGTTCAAATTGTGCCAAAAATCAAAGACTTATTGTTTTAAAGAAACAGTGAATGCTACTTGATAAGATAGTACCAAAAAATTTCTATCGGCTTTTACTGTAGAAAATTTGGAACAGATGCATTTTCTCTTTTCTGCTAGGCAGAGGGAGTTTCTCCAGAGATAAACCTTCTTCCAACTACTTCTGTTTCCACAGTATATATTTGTCTAGTTCACTGATCTTTCTCTAATATTTCCAAAAAATAAGACCTTTTTCAGCACTGTAGTCAAGGACTTTCCAGATATTTACTGAGGGAGGCAATATTTATGTCCTGAAAAGGTAGTTGTTTTTCAGAACATTCTCTGTTCTGAAATTTTAAGACAAAACCTTTCAGCTAAATCCAATTTATTTCCATGGGAAGAATCATATATCACGAAAAATGCAGAGAAAAGTCCAATCTGCATACCCCCGGGGGCTAAGACTTTACCATATGCTCCTTCCTTATGCTGCTGATCCCTCTGGTTCTCAGGGAGTAAATGCATTTCCAAAGACATCTGCAAGCATGTAGAAAACACATTTGTGAAAATAGAGGAGGAGCTTCCAGAGTAAAGGGATTCCTATGGGAAACAGAGATTTCTTCCTTTTTTAGATAGGAAGCTAGCTTGTAACCAAGCAGCCACTGGTCATACCACTGCCTTTCAGGTAAAAGATTATCCCATAACATCCATTTTGTTTCATTTGTTGACATTATTACTCTAAGACTTTTGTGAAGATGTGCAGCAAAACCTCTTCTCCATGGATTAGTTATCTTGGCCTCTGAGCCAGACAGAGCAGATGTCATTCACATGAATCATTGCATAGATTAAGATTTGGATTATTTCCCCTCTTTTCAGTGTTTTCCAGATTAAATGCCTCAATTAGACATTATCCCTTGCTGCACCGACATTTGTTTCCACCATTCCTGAACGTGTCACTGTTGGCAAACCATGCTGGGTAAGAGGAAGCCAGCCAGAGATTTGGCTAGTGGTTTCTGAAGGCAGTGTCTGTTAACAGTTTTTGGCTCTCTGTGTTGAGATAAATCTGTGGAAATAATTAAGACTGACTGAGGATTCTTCAAATGGTCTGCACTCATATTGTCCTCCACTATTAACCTTTTGCCTTGACACCTCAGAAGAAAAGGGGGTAAAACAATCTGAGCTTTACAGTTTAGGGAATCACATTTTTCTCTGTTCATGTCTGCTCTCCTTTTCACCTTTGCAGCACAAGACTGGCTTTGCTGTGTGTAAGCACATATGGTGGCTCATTAACTAGCCATCTTACAGCTCCCTAAATCTCCCTGTTTTCCCTTGATGTTTTCATTTTCCTGAACTCCTTCTCTGCTATGCCATTAATACAACCTTGACAGGAAGCTTGCCAAGAAAATCCCACTGTCCCACTGCAGGCCTTTTATTTCGGTTCATCAGCCTGTTCAACATAACATGGTTAAAAAATATATTGATGTGTGTTGACTGACAAAGCCAGACTGAATATTATCCAGGCTAAACACTTATTAGAAAAAATAAAAACTATATTTTCTTTTCTTCCTCAGTTTTAATTCTTTCTCACTATTTTCAAGTCAGTGGATATCGAGCTGGCTGGATGGGAGGACACAAAACAAGGTATACAAAACGTGAAGTATCACAGACAGCGCGAAACTCTGTCCACGTGTGTGTGCATCCATCTTGTTATTTTTTCAAACAAAGCAAAGAGCTCTTAACTTTATGCAACCAATTTGTGTTTATTTTTTAGGGAAAATAATCATGATCATTACAGTCATGAAACAGACTGCAAGGTTTTGTGGGGGTGAGGGTGAAGAGGCAGCTTTTTTAGTTCTTATTCTGAGTGGAGTCCAAGGGTAATTGTGTACCTTGTACTCAGCCAGATATGCTTGTGCTTGTGGCTGGCTGGGGTCTTCTCTTTTAACTGGGCTGACTTTGCACAGAGCCACGTTGTACTTTTGCGTGTGCAGAGTGAAGGCACTGCAAACTCATTCTTGGTGGCAATTTCACTGCAGGGGATGTTATCAAAGAAGCAGAACATTAGCTCTGCTTACATTTGAGAAATGCATTTCATATATATCTGTATATATAGCATTCTTGACCCTCATTCTTGGCTCCAAGCTTTCCAAAGTGTCCAAACTATATACATAACAGATGTTTCTTTGTTTCACACAAGCCACTGTAGACACAGCTGATACTCTTCAGTGGACATGTTTATTGAAACTTTCAGGCAAAATATCTCCATCACCTGGTAAGCATTTTAATTTGAAATCTGCCTTTCTTCTGCACACTGTGAAGTTCGCCTATTGCCTCACTCATTCCCACAGGGGTTTTTTGTTTGTTTTTCCACTCCTGCCAGCCTTGAACTCTGTTTTTCCTGGAGTTTTCATTTTTCCCTGGATTGTGAAGCCCAGACATTTAAACCACTCTCTTTTTTTTTTGTCACCCAGCAAAGCAACAAAAAGGGAAAATGGTGTCCACTTCTGAACAGATATTTACCATAAATCTTAAGTGCTTGAAACTGATGATTTCCAACACAAGATCAAACAGCCCTTGGCGTGCTGAAAAAGAAGGCTTTAGCCACTTTAGCCACAGCTTTCTTTTCAGTACCTTTTTCAATTTCTTTCCTAGACCCGTTCTGTCAACTGATTTATTGAAGCTGAAACCATGTGGCTTGAAAGCAGTGTCTGCTACTCTAACCACTTTGACAGACAAACAGTTTGCAGGTCTTTATTTATGGAGTTTATATTGTTGTGTTTAGAGAACCTTATTCTAAACTCACACCTTAAAAATCAGGATTACTTTTCACTGAAGCAGCAGAGTGAACAGCCAAAAGACAGGCACAGGCAAGCTCAGTGTAAGATAGACATGCAGTGTGTTGCTATGAGTGCTTCCTCACTGCACCCACCCAGCTGGGGCAAAGCACACACGAAGAGTCTTCCCAAATGTGAAATAACAAAGATGGCAACTCCTCTGATTTCTCCAGGGAAATTCTGGAGAAATCACCTCCTTTCAGGGGTAGAAATGGCCATGTCACTTTCTGAAACAGTTAGACTTACTGCTAAGTGTGCAAAATATTGGTAGAACTCCTTTAGCTTTTTCTCTCCTTACTGAGCTCACCATAATTTTAATTCCACTCCACGTGTCACAAAAATAAGGCATTAGTAAACTCACTAGGCAAGTAGTGAATACAAAGGCATAATTCAGGCAAATTTCCCCCTCCTCAAAGTCTGAGAGCATAAGACTTGAAGAAGTCACAAACTAAACCAGATGTAATTAAACATACAATTGAAAAACATCTTTCATTTTTCTCTTTTAGACATCCTATCCCTATTTCCTTAGAAAACACCTCTGTATCTTACAAGACTTCACTTTAAAGATCATATTTTAAAAATCTATTTTTAAAAATTCTCTCAGTAAGAGTGAGTTTCAGATATTGCCCTTTTTCCTGGGTAAAATGGCTTTGCCAGCAGTCAAGAACCAGTTTCTACACAAGAGAAGCATTTTGTGCCTCCCAACATCTGTTGAAAATGCTTATTAAAAACTTTTACTGGAGAGCCTGGGTTTGATTTCCATTTAGTGGTGCCTTAATGAATGTTCGGAGTTCTTTTGCCCTCAGGCTTTGTCAACTGTGCACATAATAAAACAAATAAGTGCATTTGGGCACCCTGCTGCAGTCCTGCACAAAACACACTCTGAAACATCCTCTGCTACAAAGCACACAGTTTAAAGCTTCATCAATATGCTGAGACCAAAATGCAGCAGAACTTGTAATCTTTCAGAGCGTGAGCCTTGAAAACTGGAATTCGAGAGAGGAAGGCTCACATTTGAAAAAATGTTAAGGGTGGTGTTGGTGCTGTTGCAGTTTTCTGGAAAAAAGAACTTGTTTGTTTCATTTATTCAAACATAGAGGCCTTTCCATGTTCATTCTTTGAATTTAAGCTCAATATTTTAAAATCAGTTCTTAAAAGAGACTGGTGATGTGAGTATCTTTTCTCAGGCATCCTCTCCATGCTTTGAGTGTGCAGAGATTGTATGTACTGAGCTGTTCTTTCAGAGCAGCTCACAGGAAAGGCACCCTGTCCCCAAAGGTTGTAGCTCTGGCCACCTCCAGCTGACCACCTACACCTGAGACATTTTATTCATGCTGTCTTTAATATAAAGAACAAGTGTCCAACTATCCTCACTCACGAGAGTAGTGCCAAGATTTCGCCTCAGTGTCACCTTGTGAAGAATGATCAATCAAGGCCCTATCAGAGCTCGTATCCAAGTTACTGATGTCTAGGAAAAATCCCGCAATTATGCATCCAGTGCATTGAAAAGGTGTGAGAAAAAAATGATTCCCGAATCATTCTTAAAGTCTTCCCAAGGATATGGAGGGTCATTGGTGAGAACAAGGACAGATGAAGGTGTAATTTGTCTTTCTCTTTTTAGTTACCTAAGAGACACATTGCTCTTGATAAGACTATACTCTGGGGACGGTTTTTTTTTCTGCATATCAATACTTTTCTTCAGTGCAGGCTGAGCTCCATATGTATTGTGTCTTAGTGGTTATACATCCAATAACAGGATTCTTTGGGAAGAAAGATTTTTCAAGGTCTCAGCAAGCTTTTTGATAGTCAGGCACCTTCCTGTTATGAAAGCAAGGCGCTTTGCTGACAGGTAAGGATTAACTGATGGTATTTCAACCTTGAATGAAATACCAACGCACTTTTTTCAAATAATACTCTCACTAAAATTCTACTATACCCCTCAACTACAGATAGATAACTAAACAGATTCAGAGAAGGAACAGAAAAAGGATAGAAGCAAATCTTGCTTTCATTATTACTTTTTTCATAATTTCACTCCTCTACAGATCATGAATTGTATCAAACATTATGCCTCACAAAAATGGGAATACATGAGTAATTCACTGAATTTTTAAAGAGATAATTACTTATATTCCATTTCTGTTTATGCAAAAAATTGTTGGTGAGCTGTCTATAGCAGGTCCTGATCCCAAATAGGAGGGCATGCTGGGTTAGAGCTGAGCTGCATGCCTGGAGAGGAGACAGATTGGAATAAAATAATGATATGAAGCCACTCTTGATCCTTCCAACTCCCATCTGTCTTGGATATGAGGACAAATGCTTTAGCTCTGCAATCTTGATCTGTCTGAACAACCAACAGGCCGTTTAAAACAAATACTGAACATTGAATAGCTATCAGTCAATGTTTACACTGCAGAGTTTGTTATCATTATATTTAATGCTCCTCAAATGTAAGGTACAATTATTTTAATATATGTGTCACCCATGTCCAAAGGTCTAAGGGTAAGACCCAAAGGCTGCCCATATACAGAACTGTCTTGATCTGTTCTAACTAGAAACCTGTATCTCGTCAGCTCCATCCAAGCACTTTTAAACGTGATGGTCCTCTGGGTGGATGGTTTTGCACTGAGCTTCAAGCAGTGTTCATGTTCTCTTATCAGTAGGAGTGACACTGGTGCCAGCAGTATCTGGCCTTTATGAAAATACATTTTCTACATACACTGAACTGTATTTGCATTCCTGTGAACACAAAAAATTGCCTCTGCAATTGCCTCTCGGAAAACAGAGCTCCCTAGTCAAAACAGATGTGGTCCTTCCCCAAGTTTCACAACATCTGTTTAGGAAACAGATTCTCACTGTGTGACTCTGCCTCTGAAAGGAAACATGGGTTACTTTATAAGAAATGGAACTGAAAACAGCTCGTGTTACATGCAAGATACTTCTTTCTGTGTGCACCCAGGAAAAGGAAGGCAGAATCCCACAAGCTACACCAAGGAGCAATTTATTTACAAGACAGCTAGAATGCCAATAAATTCCTGGCAGACAAGACATTGCAAATATCCTGCATATTTATTTTAAGAGAAACCATAAAAAATTTAAAAGAGGTGAGTATGACCAAAATATATGTTGAAAAGGAGACCAAGGCATCAGATAAATTGTAGTGTTTGGCCTGTATTGGAGAGATTTTCCTCAAGGCTCAGTAATTGCTACAGTCTGCTGCGTTAGAAGGATGGCAAGGAAACAGGTAGGTTAAATGGGAGAAACCATCTACATTCCCTACAAAGAAATTACACTCTTGCATAAAACCAGGGCACTCTTTCTGGAAGATCTGTGTATATTCATGTAGAAAGAAAGAACCAAACATAATTATTTGCGGTGCTACCATGCATATAATTACAGTTGTGAAAATATGTGAAATGAGACAAAACATTTGCTGGGCTGTTTTCTTTAGAGGGACACAGAAAACTGCATAATAATAACCCTACCAATCTAGAAAAGGACAACTTCTGCTCTGACACATGGACATAGCTTTGAAGAAATTTTGGCTGACCTGCCAAATGAAAAGACATTTGGATTTTTTATGCTCTCTATCCTAGGTTAACACATGGCCTGAGGAGTAAAAGTCATGCTTGAATTATTTCTGAAACACATTATTAATCTTTGCCTTCTTAACTCTTTGTCTTCTAGTTCAGTAGTTTTCAATATCCTTCCAATAGATGAAAGCCAGAAACATTCCCAGTGGGAAGATAGACCAATTTCCCCAACACTGATTTTTATAAAGCACTTATAGATTTGCTCTCTTTTGTCACTTTTCAATGACCCTTTAAAAGCAGACTCCAGTCCCCCACAGTTTTGCAGTCCATAGCTTGAAAACTACTACTCTAGACACTTTCAGGTTTGATATGTTGATGTGTTTATCTGTCAACCGTGTTTTTAAGCAGTTGCTGTTCAGAAGTAGATCAGTATGCACCAGCAGCTCATGACTTGGAGAAGAAGGGACACTTAGAATCATCCCTCAGCATGTCATGTCTGTGGGAGTCCTGATCCACCGAGGGTCAGTTTTGTAGATCATGCAAGCACAGAGACGTATGTCGCACGTGCACACGAAAGGAACACAGACACTTGCTCAGAGAGCGAGAAACCCACCGACAGCCAGAACAGCCGGAAAGAGCCAGCCGGCTGGGTGTTCTCGTTTATTTTATAGACTTTTAGAAAACTTTACTGATTGGATAGTGAAATTACCACCCTTCTAATACATAGGTCTGAGGAGACATCCGTCAAGTGTCTCCACCTGCAGAGAAGGAATGCAAACATTTTCTCCGTTAAGCATAACATAGTTTTTGTTTATAGAACAGACTGTGGGAATTCTAGTTACGGAATTAAAAACATTGGAAAACTGCAAAAAGCAAGGCAACAGACGTACACACACATAAGCAGAGAGAACATTATCTTTTTCAATAATGAGCAAATACCTGCTGCCTATTTACAGATTTACAAGCTGAGTAAGCCATCAGTACTGAGTGGATTTTTCCAGAATAAGGAAGAAAGAAAGTTTTGTGGGGACAGCACGACTCAAGCAGCTCTTCTTTAATGAGAACTCCCAGCCTCATCTGCAGCGACCTTCATGGCAGGCCTCCCACGGACTTCAGTCGGGTCAGGGTTTGCTTTGAAAACTGTATTCTGGAACATATCTCTTTGCTCAAAGGGTGTTTACAACTTGAGGGAAATGGAACTTGTCCATTTAATGTAGAGGGCTTTAGAATTCCCAAGCATTTCATTTTCCAGCGTTAATTTCCCCACCATAATGCACCGCATTGCAGCCTCAGAACCAGGTCTTGAACCATGTGTCACCACGACCCTGCTTTGCAGAGAGTAACTGGGCTCTGAAATTACACAAAGTTATACATATTACAGCATTACAAAGCTTCTGGTTTAGATGTGCATTTTTTTTCCCTGGATGAGGTGGAAATGCAGTTCAAGGTTGCCCAATGTTAAGGCAAACATAACAGTGCAGCAAGCCCATCTCTGCTGTTTTTCAAGGATAAACAAGCAGTTACTTTCTGTACCCTCAAAGGGCTCCCTATCAATATCCTTCTGAGACCAGCATTAGCCACATGCTTCTGTCTAATGCTTAGGGGATAAGTGGTTTGACTACTATTAGCATCTTGCTTAATCTTCTAAGTCACTGCAGTTCCACCTGGTGTCAAAGATATAAAGATTTCATCTTTGTAGGTTTGTTAAAAGGGTGCCAGATATTACAAGTTAACCCCACTCTGCCCGTTGGAAAAGCAACCAACAAATATACTACCAACTTGTAATCTTGATGCAAAAACAAGTTTGTTATAACCTAGTTAGTTGTCAGCAATCATCAAAAAAGTGTGTAAGCACCCATTCAAACTCTAGCAAAATTGACTGCTATTAACATTTTTAAAACATGAGTCTGTCATCCTCCACCAGCATTTAAGGACATATGGGTTTGTACGGTTAGCAATGGACCTATATTTTGATGAAGGAATTTTTAACCAAAAGTGATAATTTCTCCACTTTTGAAAAACCCTGCTACTGGGATTTTATTATTTTCATTTTCATTCCTCTCCACTAGGCTTTTTAGTGACATGAATGCCATTATCCCATTTCCTGCTGAGTTTATCTGAGACATTAGTACCAGGAATTACTCCTGTAGAGCAAATAACTATGATAAGTAACACAGTACTATTGTTAGTATGCTGTTACAGATGCTCAAGTTAATAAAAATAGAAGAAAAGGTGGCCTTTAGAGCGAGATTTACTTGTTATTTTGTCAAAACCTGTGCATTTCATTAGCACTAAGCAGAACCTCAGCAAGTAACCGTCACAATGCTATAAATTTTCACCCTGTAGTTCTAAAGTTACGGATTTAAAGGCAAGAAAAGATCACTTGAACAGAAAAAAGACATCATTTTTTATAAATTTGTTACCGTTCCTAACCATGATTGCAATGACAAAACTTCTGAAGTAACACTCTACTAAAATAGTTGAGTTTACTTCTAGATTGGGTTTGTCTAACTTCAAATCTGATCTTTAAGCTGCATTTTGCAGTACTGTTGCCTTCTAAATGTTCTGTCAAAGACAGATCTGTTCCTGCAACCTGTGAGTTCCACTCACCACACAGTTGCCACATCTCTGTGTTCCTGTCTCACCACAATAAGATCTTCTACTTTGTTAGGACAGAAAAAAACTTACAAAATTACTGGTTCCTTAGTCACTTTAACATGTTTCCTAAGTATAGGTTTTGTACACATTGGGCTACCTTTGCTTTCCTGCTCTCAAAGACAGTTCTGTTTCCTTGGGAAATCTCAGGGCATGCAAACGCTCTTTCCTGGAGTGCCTCTGTATGGTCTCCCAGAGCACTCAGGTGTATTCCCAACTCTATCATTTGAAGCTGCTGCAGTGATACAACATTAATGAGTTTGTATGACAATTTTGGCATTTTCATGGGCAGCAGAGATTTGAATTTCCTTAAAGCAGCAAAGACAGGAATCCACCAAAAAACATCCTCTAGCCATTGAGCCTGTATCTGACAATCTGCTCCCTTTTGAAAGTATGTTTTAAGAGGATGAACAAATGCTCCGTTCATTTTTCTGGAGCTGAAACCTCTAATTCAGCAAAGATAAAAAATGTGATTTCATAGTAGTCTAATCAGAAGTTAGTGTAATCTGGGGCTACTTCTTGTAGGGGTGACCAGGCACTTCTGAATTACAAGGCTATCTCTTTGAAAAGAGTCTCTCCTCCTCAGCTGAATGAAAATCAAATACCTGTGTACCTCAAAGGACAAACCAAGCTGTGACGACCCTATCCTGACAAATCATGGAAATTGCTCAACAGTGAACACTGTCTTTATCCATCTTTCATGCATTTCCTTCACACATGCAGCAGTATGGTTTCTTCCAGCTGTGATTCCTCCTCTGCTTCTACTTTTAGAAATCCGTAGAAAGGGTCCTCAGGATTAAATATGAAAGGGGCTGGGGGAGGATATCATTCCAACAAGAAGATTGTGGAGATTAAAATGTAATATAACAGAACAAGTCTTCCAGAACTATGCACTCAGGCATTTAACTATAAGCAGGCCATTTCATAGCTTTTATTACACTGGACTTCTGCCAGTAAATGAAAATCACACAGAACATGCAACTTTAACAATGAGATTTTTTCCCTTATTGAATCTAACTACCAGAGACAGCAGTCACCTCCACTGGTGCTCTGCCTTTGGCCCCCTTCTGAGGTTTAGGCCATTAAATTGGTTCCACATGACAGGACTTGGGATGCTGAAAATCAATCTAACTTATGATTCTGAAGTTTAGTTTCCCTTAAAGAGTCATATTTCAAAAGTTTGCTGCCCAAGCCCTTTCTCTTCCAGGTTCAAGCAAGGACCACTTAAACCTGATTTAAACACTGTGAGAAGATTGTAACATAAGGTCTGTCTCTGCATTCATTTATTTTTCAATAGGAGTGAGTTAAGATAAGAAAAACCTATTAAAAGGTATCAAGAACTAATATTAAGGTATTAATTGCAGAGAATATCCGAAAGAATGAAGATTACCTGATTGCTGTTTATTTGAACAATTTACTGTAAAATTCAAAAGCTCATTTGAAGCTTTCCTCTCCCCAACACAAATTAAGATTACACTAATTTAGTTACTGACAAATGAGTGATGTACTGAATGTTGCCTTCTGACATAACTGGCCAGTCTTAACAAATACTTCAGGATAAAGAAAACTAACCTTGTTTTTTGTTTGTTTATTCCAGCCCCTCTTACACTGAGACCTTCTTGCCTAGGAGAAAGACTTAAGTGCTCTTGATATATTTGTTCCCAGTGGCCACGGAAGAGCTGTGTTTATTTCTTCACTAATTAATTCTATGTGATCATTTCACTGAAATGAGCCTTACTCTCCATTTTAAAGGTCTTTTTAGTATGATTAAAAGCAACATAATAAGAGATGTATAAATATTTGGATATTCTGTTGTTTACTAAACAGAATACAAGGCATTTGCTTTTTTTTTTCCTGGGGTCCTCCTTTGCACTATCCAGACTTAATTTATGGCCTGAGGGTTAATATTAGACAAACAATCATTTATTTAAGAAGAAATGTGACCATTACTAAGCTGTTCCATTGGTTAACGAGTTGAGGTAATTGCCTTAGGCTGCAGGCAGGAGAATGGGAAGCAGATGAAGCATGTTGAAGATTAACTCCACAAAGAAACTGCCTAAACAAAGAAAGGGCTCCAAGAGGAGGAGAAAAAGTCTCTCAGCCTAGACAGGCACACTGGGAAAGAAACTGCTTGTAGCTGCTCACTGCTCTGTATCCACAAAAAATGAGGAACAGAGGCATCAGCAGTTCCTGTGGGCTAATCTATGCACATGCAAGCAAACTGAGCTTGCAGGCACTTTCTGATAAGAAGGAAATGCGACTGTGACAGCCCACAAATGACACCAGTCATTAACCCAAATCCTGATACGAGGAAGGTTGTTTAAAGGTGAAGCTCCTCCTCACTTTGGTCTGTTTACACTCACATTGGAAACCAGAGTCTATTTAATCATGTTAAAGACTCAAATTAAATCTGCAGAAATCCCCCCAGCCACATTACCACTATACATTCCACTACCCCATATGTCCTAGACACACTAATTGCTTTTGTCCCCTGTATTTTATATATGGGATTCATCTTATTCAAGTAAAGAAATTAAAGTTTAAAAAAGTTCAGAAGTTCACTACTCACCCTGGCTTCCTTTGCAGGCAAATGAGAAAAACAAAATGACTTCATAGAATCACAGAATAGAATCATGGAATGGCCTGGGATGGAAGTGACCTTAAAGGTCCTGTAGTTCCAACCCCTCTGCCATGGACACAGACACCTTTCATTAGACCAGGTTGCATTAGACCACATGACACCTCTCATTTGCTCAGGGCACCATCCAGTCTGGCCTTGAACACCCTCCGGGATGGGCCATCCACAGCTTATGTGGACAACCTGTGCCAGTGCCTCACCACCCTCACAGTAAAATAAAGAGCTTCTGCCTGAGTAAAGAATTTATTCCTGAAGAAGAAAACTTAGCCATCTGTCTTAGAAGGAGATGAACTCTCTTGAAGACACTCACTTCTTTCTACTGTCTGTAAAAGAAAACTATTAGTGAGTGGTACAGGCTTCAAAGCCCAACCCTGAAGCACCTGACCGAGGAGGGAAGACATACTGGTATACAAGCACGGATTTCAATTTCTGTTGGAGAAAAGTCTCTCCTATACACTTCCAGGAGACTAGCAGTATCACCACAACAGTGCATTTCCAGCTGGCTATCTTAATTAAGGATCACAGGAGTGCTTCTTATTACTATTTTTCCCATGAAAAATCTCTAATGCCTTGGCTGAAGGTCACTGCCAGTGATACCCAGGCAAACTGAAACCATGGTCAGCCTTGGAACACCATCTAGCACAAAGTGTCCACCAGAAAACACAAGAAGACACCTTTGGAAATCGTCTTGGTGGAGACAAACCTTTGGAAGTACTCCAGTGAACATTTCCTCGTTCTCTGGTAAAGGACACTGCATGCCAGAGACATGCAGTCATGTTCTTTGATTATTCTTATGGATTCAATCACTGCCCTTCAATCACTAGCTACAGGATAGATCTTGATTTTTAAAATCTTTCCTTACTCCAAAATAAAGAACAAGCATTCAATTTTATTTTTTTAAAATTATTCCTGGTTTTACATAGCTTCTAGCTGAAAAGCATGACTGCTCGCAGAGCAAAACAGCATTGCTGGACATATAAGGCTGGTTTAAATTTATTACTTCCTTTGCTATTTTTATACTAAAATAAATATGAGCTAGACTGGAATATGAGTAGGAGTGATATTCTAACACTTCATTAGCAGCAGAGTGAACTAAATTTTAGATACATTCCTCAGCTACAGAAATAGAAATTTTCACGGACAACTAATGCGGACTTTTCGAAATTAGGCTAAAAGTAGCAAAAGGTTTAAGTATCAAGGGTTTTGTTACTTTTAACCAATAGTTAAAACAAGGAAAGCTCTATCACACCTATGTTGAGAAGAAAAAATATGAATAAAATAGTAGTTCTACTGAAGTCCTGCGAAAGCCATATGAGTCTGTTCATGGACTTTAACTATCTCTGGATCAGGCCATCGTTAAACATTTGGCCGCATGTGTTATCATACACCCTTGACTTCTGACTTTACCTCCGTTTCGATGACTTCTATGATATAACTGGGCTGGACCATCTTCCCTGAGGCTTTAGTTTGTGCACCAGTGGACACAGGACTTAGTCTATCTGTCTAACTGGGCTATCATCTGGATGCCACGTTAGAAGGAAGAATTTTTAGAAGTTTTGCCACAGAGTAGGCACATATCAAATTCATATAATCTGGGGATTTTCAGTGATCCTTATGACACAGCATTCCACTGAGACAGTGGGTACTCTGAGATAAGCTCTGGTCTATCCAGAGTGAATGACAAATCTGTTCATAACAATGGGATCAGAAGCACATACCTGGATTCATTCCCCTAGGAAGAAGCTGGTTGGGTAACGTTATACCACTAAATATCTGGCGTGTCAGTGAGTTGTTTTCTGCACTCAGGCCTTGTACTGGTATAAGTTTCTCTTGTGCTTGTTTAAAAATGTGATCTGTGATCAACACTTCAAAACAAGGCTTACCATCTTCATCTAAAAGTTGCATTACCTGAATAATCTCTTTTTATACAATGGGTAAATTCAGTCAAAGCATCTAACACATTCCTCCTCTTTTCTTGCTGAAGACACATTCCTGACTTCTATTCAGGAAAGGACTAAGGCAAATGTGAGAAATCATTTGACTTGTTACTAGGTCAGTGCAGCACATTGCTTCATTAGTTTTTCAGATTGAAAATATCTCAAATGTTTGAGCAAATGAATGAAATCACAAATCTTGCCATCTAGCAGCAATACAAGTTTATGCGATTTATAAACAAGATCTTCAATGGTTCAGGAACACCGAAGGTGTACCCAGTACACAGTGACTACTAGTAGTATCAAGAAAGTTGATTTATCAGTCAGAGGTGATAATGTCACTTTGGAGTACAAATGCTCATTTGCTTTTCTAGTATGTGTCATAAATTTTAGTATTAAATATAAATATTACACAGTCAAAATTTTGCTTTCATTCTGAAAGACATGAAAACCACTGACATGCCTTTCCAGCCTCGCAATGATCTTCATTTTCTTGTTCTCTTGCTGATTGCTAATAAACTGTAGATATATCTCTTTGCAGAGCCAAAAAAACTTATTCATCCGTGGAATATCACATAAATGCTGAAGTGAATTTGATTTATAATCCCCAGAATGTAAGATCTGGTTGCCTAAAATTCTTCTTTTCTTAAATTGCTCATGTCTAAGCATGCCGTTCTCCAGGGGCTTTTCTGTATCTCACTGATGTCTACCAGTTGTAGAAGAACTGTTTTATGGCCTACTTTTTTCTAGTTCTCCGTAGTTAGGAGGCAGCTCTTTCTCGCCACAGTGATGTTTTAAAAAGTAAAATCTGTTTCTGTTATGCATTTTCTTGCTGCGTGCCTTTATTCCTGTCTGGAATTACCCAGCAAGGATGACAGGTTTTTGATTTTGATGTGAGGACATACGATATCTATTGCATCACTGTTTTGCCTGGGGCATTCAGAGTGCCCCAGCAGATGAGTGCATGCGTGCTTCTGACTCTTGGATATGAAGAGAGCCGTTTGAACAGCTACAGCCAGCTCTATTGTGTTCACAGCAAACTCTGTGAAGTTCCTTTCAGCTACATGTCACTTCCAGTTTGTGTTGTCTGAAATTTTAACAATGATAGATGGTACTAGGCTCTTTTCAAAATTCTTGCTCAATCAGAAGCTGATATCCAAGCATGTCTGCACACAATTTTTTTAAGAATGATGACTTTTCAATAAGTGTGAATAATTTTCATGGGCACATTCAGGTCATATTTGGACATTCAGGGTTTTTATTCTACACTGTATACTTGTCACTATTATTCACGTATGTGGAAAGGAGTGATCTGGATAAATCTGCCACATGAAGAAGGCACAAATGAGAGGTGCCTAGTGCTTTGCTTACAGAGAATAATACTGTTTTGTTTCATACTACTGTCGATGGCTCCTTACAAAGACTGGGAGTGCTAGCTTTAACAGAGAAGATGGCTTAACTGTTCTGCAATTACTCCCCCATGTGGGCATTTCATTTTACTCCATATTTTGTTTTCAAAACAGGAAGGGTGATTCAAATATTAGTGTTTCTTTCATTTATAGTGGCTGCACACACAAATTTTTCTGGCACGCTTACAATTTATGGAAATCTTGGTTACTCTCCCTGTGTCAGTAAAATCCAGAGCATGTCATCTGCGCTAATCTCAGTATGAGCAGACTGTTTTGAAGGGTGATTTCAGCAGGGTAAGAATGAGCTGTGCTGCCCTTACTAGCAAAAAAGGCTAGAAAGTCATCTTTTTGCTGTGATTTAGTCAATTGCCTCTGATGCCTCTGGACCAATGGACCAATTGCCTCTGATGCCAACTGGTCTTCAGTTGACCAGACCAGCTTCACTTCAGTTTGTTTACTGAAGTTAGGCAAAGCCTGTTTGCTGTCAAAGCCCCAAGCATGTCTTAATCAGCTCTTTGCAGCACTGGTTAGAGCTGACACCTATCCCTTGCTCACGCTGCCAGCATTCCTCATACCTGTGGAGGCGAACTGGCAGTGCAAACTATTTGGATGGCACATAGGACTGCAGAACTTTGAAGGACTGTAAACCCTCCAAAACTCTGTCTGGTCAGTACAGCTATGAAACTTCATATCAAAATCTTAATGCAGTTAATTAATAGTTTCTAAGCAGCTCAGTCACAGTAATGCAGTTAATTAATAGGCTCTAAGCAGCTCAGAGACAGTAATTCTGATTGCTTTCCTACTTCTTATCTAGAAATAAAAACGGTCATCTAATTACCTGATGGGATCTGTGAGAATAAATAAACACTGATTTTTTCTTCACTTTAACAAAGACTATAATCTAAGTCTATTAATCGACAGATTACCAGAGTGTGAAAGACTATGCCATGCTTCTGTTGCCAGTGGGTTGTATCACACAAGCATCCCAGACAGGTTTTAAGTGGGTACAAAATGTATGTTGGCATGAAGAGGGAAAGAGATACTCCAGTTTGTTTCCCTGTTTGAGCAGATTGATTAACAATGGGCTAGAGGCAGACAGGAGAGAGGTCGTTTTCAGGCCGAGTAAGCAGAGCAATTTCTCACCCAGAAATCTCCCCTGTGGCAGCTCTCTGAGCTACAGGGAACTTGTCCTTTGTATAATCAGAAAGAAAATTGTGAAACAGCTCCTCTTGTCTCTTACCTTAAACTTATTTAATCTGGGACCTAAAGTACCAAGACACAAACTTAAAGGCAGTTTACACCCCCTTTTCAGGTGGACCAGTCCCAGGAAATCCTGCCACCTTTTGGTGCGATTCTAGACTGTACATGAATGTTAATCACTCATGTCTTGCCTTCAGGAGAAAATAAACAAACCACCAGCCCCTATTCCTTTGCTTCTCTAATCATTGTCCACATTCATTCCCTGGATCTGCTCTTGGATATGTCTAGATTACTTGTTTAATATACACTTTTTTTTTAAACTGTCATTTGAATATATGTATGTCTATATATATTGCTATCTATCAGTATTTAGCTTCTCTAACACAATTTTATTTGTTTAACTTTCCTAAAGGTACAGCTTCTCTAAACTGAAATGGACCATTTGTAAGTCCTTGTTAAAGTGAACTGAATCTTTTTTCACAATGTTGAAAATGGAAGTTCTCTAGTTCTTAAGGTTTTATTAATGTGGTGAATCCAGGGTAAGCATTTTTCATACTTTACAGAATAATTACTCTAGTGCATTTGCACTTACACCAGCACTTGAATTTTCCAGTAAGTTCCAGTAAGAAAATATTGCAGCTCCCCTTCTAGAGACTAAGGGAGTGTCTGAAATATCAAACTGAATGTTCGGGCCAGCCCCCTGTGTTTAGGTATTCAGTGATGTAAAGAAACCTGACTAAGGTGAAAAAATTCTTAATTTCTTAGTTATCACTGCTCTGTCCTTTCATCTGGGTTGGATGTGTGCTGCCACCATTGAAGGACAGCATTGAAGTTCTTAATGTAAACTTGAGCAGTATTCCTGTTTTTCAAATGAAAGCAAAATTACTAAGTATGCCTGAATCATCACTTGTTAATTCCTGTAATCAAATAAATAACACCATTGCATCTTTATATCAATTTTTCTTTAAGTCTATTGAAAAATTTTCTTTAAAATAGGGAATTCTTTGTTATAGAAGTGAAATAACAGCCTAAGAAAGCAGAATTTGTGAATATGTTGAAGTCGGTGGGATATATGTATTCACACTTCTCACTTCAGCAGACAAAAAGGTTCAGAGGTGAAGCTCCCTAAGTGTCCTTGGAGTCAGTGAGGAGATGCATGCCTCTGTAGCCTAATGCAAAGCACTTAATTCAGACCCCTGTACACAGACATCTGTACATCCCCAAACCTTTCATTTTGCCTTGTATTAATGGGTCTGTTGTTGCACAGACAGGAAGATATTCTTAAATGAGTTCCTCCATTTCTCACATTTGACTCATTTGTTTTTCAATTGCAGTCTGAATTTTTGTCTCTTAACATTTGAAATCATTTGGCCTAGTAAGGCTTTTAACTGCTTCTTATATTTTGATACAATCTTGGTAGAAACACTTATTATGTGTCCTTATTTTACTTGTATTTTATCCATAGTGATGGACTTCTCTTGGGGTTTTAGAATTTTTTGTTGTTGTTGTTGTTGTTTTGTTTTCTTTTTATTCTCTTTGGGAATTTTCCCCCATACATGTTTTGGGAGGGGCAAGATACTTGGAAGAAACAAAAGATCTGGCCACAGGGGGAGGGGGTCCGGCTGGCCTCTTTCGCCTGGGGGTGTCTCGTGTGTGGGGCAGAGATGCCGCGAGAATTGAACTGAAAAAA